>JAXIVJ010010446.1:0-20000 GCA_036785665.1 Chirona hameri
CACTGCTGGCGTCAGTGTGTGGTGGTGGGGGGCACACTGACGTCACGTGCCAACTTCATTACAAAAACAACAATACCACAACCAGAAATACCATCTACATGACATGAGACCCACCTCACGAGCACCCACCTCATCGGATTTGCCTCCGAACAGGTATAGCTTATCCCCGACGGTGGACAGCGCGTGGAAGTCTCGGTGCATGCCCTCCCACCGGTCACAGAGGGCACACCGCTCCCAGATGCCCTCGCGGAAGTCGTAGCGGAAGAGATCGCGGGAGAACTCCTCCATGTCGTTGTCGTAGCCGCCGTGCACGTACAGGCAGTGGCCGTAGCGCGTGGCCGCGTGGCCGTCCCGCGCGTTCGGGACCAGGCCGCTGTGCGCCAGTCGACTCCACTTGTCCACGTCTGAGGGGGCAGAGGGGATGTGGGTCAGGGGGGTCAGTGGGGGGTCAGTGGGGGGTCCAGTGGGGGTCAAGTGGGGGTCAGTGGGGGGTCAGTGGGGGGTCAGTGGGGGGTCAGTGGGGGGTCAGTGGGGGGTCAGTGGGGGTCAGTGGGGGTCAGTGGGGGGGTCAGTGGGGATCAGTGGGGATCAGTGGGATCAGTGGGGATCAGTGGGTGTCAGTGGGGGGTCAGTGGGGGATCAGTGGGGGGGTCAGTGGGAGGTCAGTGGGGGATCAGTGGGGGATCAGTGGGGGATCAGTGGGGGATCAGTTGGGATCAGTGGGGGTCAGTGTGGGGTCAGTGGGGGGTCGGTGGGGGTCAGTGGGGGGTCAATGGGGGGTCAATGGGGGGTCAGTGGGGGGGTCCAGTGGGGGGGGGGGGGTCAGTGGGGGTCAGTGGGGGGTCAGTGGGGGACCAGTGGGGGGTCAGTGGGGGGTCAGTGGGGGGTCAGTGGGGGGGGGGGGGTCAGTGGGGGGTCAGTGGGGGGTTAGTGGGGGGTCAGTGGGGGGTCAGTGGGGGGTCAGTGGGGAGTCAGTGGGGGGTCAGTGGGGGGTCAGTGGGGGATCAGTGGGGGATCAGTTGGGATCAGTGGGGGTCAGTGGGTGTCAGTGGGTGTCAGTGTGGGGGGGGGGTCAGTGGGGGATCAGTGGGGGGGTCAGTGGGGGGTCAGTGGGGGTCAGTGGGGGTCAGTGGGGGTTAGTGGGGGTTAGTGGGGGGGGGGGGTCAGTAGGGGGATCAGTGGGGGTCGGTGGGGGATCAGTGGGGGATCAGTGGGGGATCAGTGGGGGATCAGTGGGGGTCAGTGGGGGTCAGTGGGGGGGGGGGGTCAGTGGGTGTCAGTGGGGGGGGGGGGTCAGTAGGGGATCAGTGGGGGATCAGTGGGGGATCAGGGGGATCAGTGGGGGATCAGTGGGGGGTCAGTAGGGGGTCAGTAGGGGGGTCGGTGGGGGGTTGGTGGGGGATCAGTGGGGGATCAGTGGGGGATCAGTTGGGATCAGTGGGGATCAGTGGGGGATCAGTGGGGAATCAGTGGGGGATCAGTTGGGATCAGTGGGGGCAGTGGGGGGCAGTGGGGGGCAGTGGGGGGCAGTGGGGGGCAGTGGGGGGGGGGGGCAGTGGGGGACAGTGGGGGGGGGGGGGGGGGGTCAGTGGGGGATCAGTGGGGGATCAGTGGGGGATCAGTGGGGGATCAGTGGGGGATCAGTGGGGGATCAGTGGGGGATCAGTGGGGGATCAGTGGGGGATCAGTGGGGAATCAGTGGGGGGTCAGTGGAGGATCAGTGGGGGGTCAGTGGGGGGGGGGGGGGGGGGTCAGTGGAGGTTCACACTGTCAGTAGGGGTCAGTGGGAGGGGGGGTCAGTCAGTAGTCCGTGGTCAGTGGGAGGGGGGGGGGTCAGTGTGAGGGGTCAGTGGGGGATCAGTGGGGGATCAGTGGGGGATCAGTGGGGGGGGGGGCAGTGGGGGGGCAGTGGGGGGTCAGTGGGGTCAATGGGGGGGGGGGGGGGGGCAGTGTGGGTTCAGTGGGGGGTCAGTGTGGGTTCAGTGGGGGGGGGGGGGGGTCAGTGTGAGGGGTGTTGGTGGAAATGTCAGTGGAGGGGTTGGCTGCGCCGGGACAGTGGAGGGCCGTCGGGGAGGGGTCAGCTGGAAGGGTCGGGGGGGAGGGGTCAATGATGAGGGTTCAGCGCTGACCTGGTGAGGCAGCACCTTACCCAGATTCATAAGCAGCCCACTGACTTCACCGAGCCCACTCCCGACGTCCGCAGTCCGCTGACATTAGACATCTACAGCTGGCCGTCAGCCAGGAAACCACACCATGCAGCCTCGGCGGCCGGTCGCTGACACCAAACAACACACACCGGCCACCGCAACAGACCAACGGCCGGTCAGTGACACCAGCCAACCGGTTCACACTGCCAGGCCCAACGTCCGATTATCACGGCCAGTGACACCAGCCAACCGGTTCACACTGCCAGGCCCAACGTCCGATTATCACGGTCAGTCACACCAGCCAACCGGTTCACACTGCCAGGCCCAACGTCCGATTATCACGGTCAGTCACACCAGCCAACCGGTTCACACTGCCAGGCCCAACGTCCGATTATCACGGTCAGTGACACCAGCCAACCGGTTCACACT
The DNA here is from genome assembly GCA_036785665.1 of Chirona hameri. NCBI lineage: Eukaryota > Metazoa > Arthropoda > Thecostraca > Balanomorpha > Balanidae > Chirona > Chirona hameri. Next base: position 2,577 of record JAXIVJ010010446.1, read on the forward strand.
GCCAGGCCCAACGTCCGATTATCACGGTCAGTGACACCAGCCAACCGGTTCACACTGACAGGCCCAACGTCCGATTATCACGGTCAGTCACACCAGCCAACCGGTTCACACTGCCAGGCCCAACGTCCGATTATCACGGTCAGTGACACCAGCCAACCGGTTCACACTGCCAGGCCCAACGTCCGATTATCACGGTCAGTGACACCAGCCAACCGGTTCACACTGCCAGGCCCAACGTCCGATTATCACGGTCAGTGACACCAGCCAACCGGTTTACACTGCCAGGTCCAACGTCCGATTATCACGGTCAGTCACACCAGCCAACCGGTTCACACTGCCAGGCCCAACGTCCGATTATCACGGTCAGTGACACCAGCCAACCGGTTCACACTGCCAGGCCCAACGTCCGATTATCACGGTCAGTGACACCAGCCAACCGGTTCACACTGCCAGGCCCAACGTCCGATTATCACGGTCAGTCACACCAGCCAACCGGTTCACACTGCCAGGCCCAACGTCCGATTATCACGGTATTCACACCAGCCAACCGGTTCACACTGCCAGGCCCAACGTCCGATTATCACGGTCAGTCACACCAGCCAATCGGTTCACACTGCCAGGCCCAACGTCCGATTATCACGGTCAGTCACACCAGCCAACCGGTTCACACTGCCAGGCCCAACGTCCGATTATCACGGTCAGTGACACCAGCCAACCGGTTCACACTGCCAGGCCCAACGTCCGATTATCACGGTCAGTCACACCAGCCAACCGGTTCACACTGCCAGGCCCAACGTCCGATTATCACGGTATTCACACCAGCCAACCGGTTCACACTGCCAGGCCCAACGTCCGATTATCATGGTATTCACACCAGCCAACCGGTTCACACTGCCAGGCCCAATGTCCGATTATCACGGTATTCACACCAGCCAACCGGTTCACACTGCCAGGCCCAACGTCCGATTATCACGGTCAGTCACACCAGCCAACCGGTTCACACTGCCAGGCTCAACGCCCGATTATCACGGTATTCACACCAGCCAACCGGTTCACACTGCCAGGCCCAACGTCCGATTATCATGGTCAGTGACACCAGCCAACCGGTTCACACTGCCAGGCCCAACGTCCGATTATCACGGTATTCACACCAGCCAACCGGTTCACACTGCAAGGCCCAACGTCAGATTATCACGGTCAGTCACACCAGCCAACCGGTTCACACTGCCAGGCTCAACGCCCGATTATCACGGTATTCACACCAGCCAACCGGTTCACACTGCCAGGCCCAACGTCCGATTATCACGGTCAGTCACACCAGCCAACCGGTTCACACTGCCAGGCCCAACGTCCGATTATCACGGTCAGTGACACCAGCCAACCGGTTCACACTGCCAGGCCCAACGTCCGATTATCACGGTCAGTGACACCAGCCAACCGGTTCACACTGCCAGGCCCAACGTCCGATTATCACGGTCAGTGACACCAGCCAACCGGTTCACACTGCCAGGCCCAACGTCCGATTATCACGGCCAGTGACAACAGCCAACCGGTTCACACTGCCAGGCCCAACGTCCGATTATCACGGTCAGTGACACCAGCCAACCGGTTCACACTGCCAGGCCCAACGTCCGATTATCACGGTCAGTGACACCAGCCAACCGGTTCACACTGCCAGGCCCAACGTCCGATTATCACGGTATTCACACCAGCCAACCGGTTCACACTGCCAGACCCAACGTCCGATTATCACGGTATTCACACCAGCCAACCGGTTCACACTGCCAGGCCCAACGTCCGATTATCACGGTATTCACACCAGCCAACCGGTTCACACTGCCAGGCCCAACGTCCGATTATCACGGTATTCACACCAGCCAATCGGTTCACACTGCCAGGCCCAACGTCCGATTATCACGGTCAGTCACACCAGCCAACCGGTTCACACTGCCAGGCTCAACGCCCGATTATCACGGTATTCACACCAGCCAACCGGTTCACACTGCCAGGCCCAACGTCCGATTATCACGGTCAGTGACACCAGCCAACCGGTTCACACTGCCAGGCCCAACGTTCGATTATCACGGTCAGTGACACCAGCCAACCGGTTCACACTGCCAGGCCCAACGTCCGATTATCACGGTATTCACACCAGCCAACCGGTTCACACTGCCAGGCCCAACGTCCGATTATCACGGTCAGTGGCACCAGCCAACCGGTTCACACTGCCAGGCCCAACGTCCGATTATCACGGTATTCACACCAGCCAACCGATTCACACTGCCAGGTCCAACGTCCGATTATCACGGTATTCACACCAGCCAACCGGTTCACACTGCCAGGCCTAACGACCGATTATCACGGTATTCACACCAGCGAACTGGTTCACACTGCCAGGCCCAACGTCCGATTATCACGGTCAGTGACACCAGCCAACCGGTTCACACTGCCAGGCCCAACGTCCGATTATCACGGTATTCACACCAGCCAACCGGGTCACACTGCCAGGCCCAACGTCCGATTATCACGGTCAGTGACACCAGCCAACCGGTGCACACTGCCAGGCCCAACGTCCGATTATCACGGTCAGTGACACCACCCAACCGGTTCACACTGCCAGGCCCAACGTCCGATTATCACGGTATTCACACAAGCCAACCGGTTCACACTGCCAGGCCCAACGTCCGATTATCACGGTCAGTGACACCAGCCAACCGGTTCACACTGCCAGGCCCAACGTCCGATTATCACGGTCAGTGACACCAGCCAACCGGTTCACACTGCCAGGCCCAACGTCCGATTATCACGGTCAGTGACACCAGCCAACCGGTTCACACTGCCAGGCCCAACGTCCGATTATCACGGTCAGTAGCACCAGCCAACCGGTTCACACTGCCAGGCCCAACGTCCGATTATCACGGTATTCACACCAGCCAACCGATTCACACTGCCAGGCCCAACGTCCGATTATCACGGTATTCAAACCAGCCAACCGGTTCACACTGCCAGGCCCAACGACCGATTATCACGGTATTCACACCAGCCAACTGGTTCACACTGCCAGGCCCAACGTCCGATTATCACGGTCAGTGACACCAGCCAACCGGTTCACACTGCCAGGCCCAACGTCCGATTATCACGGTATTCACACCAGCCAACCGGTTCACACTGCCAGGCCCAACGTACGATTATCACGGTCAGTGACACCAGCCAACCGGTTCACACTGCCAGGCCCAACGTCCGATTATCACGGTCAGTGACACCAGCCAACCGGTTCATACTGCCAGGCCCAACGTCCGATTATCACGGTATTCACACCAGCCAACCGATTCACACTGCCAGGCCCAACGTCCGATTATCACGGTATTCACACTATCCAACCGGTTCACACTGCCAGGCCCAACGACCGATTATCACGGTATTCACACCAGCCAACTGGTTCACACTGCCAGGCCCAACGTCCGATTATCACGGTATTCACACCAGCCAACCGGTTCACACTGCCAGGCCTAACGGCCGATTATCACGGTATTCACACCAGCCAACCGGTTCACACTGCCAGGCCCAACGTCCGATTATCACGGCCAGTGACACCAGCCAACCGGTTCACACTGCCAGGCCCAACGTCCGATTATCACGGTCAGTGACACCAGCCAACCGGTTCACACTGCCAGGCCCAACGTCCGATTATCACGGTCAGTGACACCAGCCAACCGGTTCACACTGCCAGGCCCAACGTCCGATTATCACGGTATTCACACCAGCCAACCGGTTCACACTGCCAGACCCAACGTCCGATTATCACGGTATTCACACCAGCCAACCGGTTCACACTGCCAGGCCAACGTCCGATTATCACGGTATTCACACCAGCCAACCGGTTCACACTGCCAGGCCCAACATCCGATTATCACGGTTTCACACCAGCCAATCGGTTCACACTGCCAGGCCCAACGTCCGATTATCACGGTCAGTCACACCAGCCAACCGGTTCACACTGCCAGGCTCAACGCCCGATTATCACGGTATTCACACCAGCCAACCGGTTCACACTGCCAGGCCCAACGTCCGATTATCACGGTCAGTGACACCAGCCAACCGGTTCACACTGCCAGGCCCAACGTCCGATTATCACGGTCAGTGACACCAGCCAACCGGTTCACACTGCCAGGCCCAACGTCCGATTATCACGGTCAGTGACACCAGCCAACCGGTTCACACTGCCAGGCCCAACGTCCGATTATCACGGTCAGTCACACCAGCCAACCGGTTCACACTGCCAGGCCCAACGTCCGATTATCACGGTATTCACACCAGCCAACCGGTTCACACTGCCAGGCCCAACGTCCGATTATCATGGTATTCACACCAGCCAACCGGTTCACACTGCCAGGCCCAATGTCCGATTATCACGGTATTCACACCAGCCAACCGGTTCACACTGCCAGGCCCAACGTCCGATTATCACGGTCAGTCACACCAGCCAACCGGTTCACACTGCCAGGCTCAACGCCCGATTATCACGGTATTCACACCAGCCAACCGGTTCACACTGCCAGGCCCAACGTCCGATTATCATGGTCAGTGACACCAGCCAACCGGTTCACACTGCCAGGCCCAACGTCCGATTATCACGGTATTCACACCAGCCAACCGGTTCACACTGCAAGGCCCAACGTCAGATTATCACGGTCAGTCACACCAGCCAACCGGTTCACACTGCCAGGCTCAACGCCCGATTATCACGGTATTCACACCAGCCAACCGGTTCACACTGCCAGGCCCAACGTCCGATTATCACGGTCAGTCACACCAGCCAACCGGTTCACACTGCCAGGCCCAACGTCCGATTATCACGGTCAGTGACACCAGCCAACCGGTTCACACTGCCAGGCCCAACGTCCGATTATCACGGTCAGTGACACCAGCCAACCGGTTCACACTGCCAGGCCCAACGTCCGATTATCACGGTCAGTGACACCAGCCAACCGGTTCACACTGCCAGGCCCAACGTCCGATTATCACGGCCAGTGACACCAGCCAACCGGTTCACACTGCCAGGCCCAACGTCCGATTATCACGGTCAGTGACACCAGCCAACCGGTTCACACTGCCAGGCCCAACGTCCGATTATCACGGTCAGTGACACCAGCCAACCGGTTCACACTGCCAGGCCCAACGTCCGATTATCACGGTATTCACATCAGCCAACCGGTTCACACTGCCAGACCCAACGTCCGATTATCACGGTATTCACACCAGCCAACCGGTTCACACTGCCAGGCCCAACGTCCGATTATCACGGTATTCACACCAGCCAATCGGTTCACACTGCCAGGCCCAACGTCCGATTATCACGGTCAGTCACACCAGCCAACCGGTTCACACTGCCAGGCTCAACGCCCGATTATCACGGTATTCACACCAGCCAACCGGTTCACACTGCCAGGCCCAACGTCCGATTATCACGGTCAGTGACACCAGCCAACCGGTTCACACTGCCAGGCCCAACGTTCGATTATCACGGTCAGTGACACCAGCCAACCGGTTCACACTGCCAGGCCCAACGTCCGATTATCACGGTATTCACACCAGCCAACCGGTTCACACTGCCAGGCCCAACGTCCGATTATCATGGTCAGTGGCACCAGCCAACCGGTTCACACTGCCAGGCCCAACGTCCGATTATCACGGTATTCACACCAGCCAACCGATTCACACTGCCAGGTCCAACGTCCGATTATCACGGTATTCACACCAGCCAACCGGTTCACACTGCCAGGCCTAACGACCGATTATCACGGTATTCACACCAGCCAACTGGTTCACACTGCCAGGCCCAACGTCCGATTATCACGGTCAGTGACACCAGCCAACCGGTTCACACTGCCAGGCCCAACGTCCGATTATCACGGTATTCACACCAGCCAACCGGGTCACACTGCCAGGCCCAACGTCCGATTATCACGGTCAGTGACACCAGCCAACCGGTGCACACTGCCAGGCCCAACGTCCGATTATCACGGTCAGTGACACCACCCAACCGGTTCACACTGCCAGGCCCAACGTCCGATTATCACGGTATTCACACAAGCCAACCGGTTCACACTGCCAGGCCCAACGTCCGATTATCACGGTCAGTGACACCAGCCAACCGGTTCACACTGCCAGGCCCAACGTCCGATTATCACGGTCAGTGACACCAGCCAACCGGTTCACACTGCCAGGCCCAACGTCCGATTATCACGGTCAGTGACACCAGCCAACCGGTTCACACTGCCAGGCCCAACGTCCGATTATCACGGTCAGTAGCACCAGCCAACCGGTTCACACTGCCAGGCCCAACGTCCGATTATCACGGTATTCACACCAGCCAACCGATTCACACTGCCAGGCCCAACGTCCGATTATCACGGTATTCAAACCAGCCAACCGGTTCACACTGCCAGGCCCAACGACCGATTATCACGGTATTCACACCAGCCAACTGGTTCACACTGCCAGGCCCAACGTCCGATTATCACGGTCAGTGACACCAGCCAACCGGTTCACACTGCCAGGCCCAACGTCCGATTATCACGGTATTCACACCAGCCAACCGGTTCACACTGCCAGGCCCAACGTCCGATTATCACGGTCAGTGACACCAGCCAACCGGTTCACACTGCCAGGCCCAACGTCCGATTATCACGGTCAGTGACACCAGCCAACCGGTTCATACTGCCAGGCCCAACGTCCGATTATCACGGTATTCACACCAGCCAACCGATTCACACTGCCAGGCCCAACGTCCGATTATCACGGTATTCACACTATCCAACCGGTTCACACTGCCAGGCCCAACGACCGATTATCACGGTATTCACACCAGCCAACTGGTTCACACTGCCAGGCCCAACGTCCTATTATCACGGTATTCACACCAGCCAACCGGTTCACACTGCCAGGCCTAACGGCCGATTATCACGGTATTCACACCAGCCAACCGGTTCACACTGCCAGGCCCAACGTCCGATTATCACGGCCAGTGACACCAGCCAACCGGTTCACACTGCCAGGCCCAACGTCCGATTATCACGGTCAGTGACACCAGCCAACCGGTTCACACTGCCAGGCCCAACGTCCGATTATCACGGTCAGTGACACCAGCCAACCGGTTCACACTGCCAGGCCCAACGTCCGATTATCACGGTATTCACACCAGCCAACCGGTTCACACTGCCAGACCCAACGTCCGATTATCACGGTATTCACACCAGCCAACCGGTTCACACTGCCAGGCCAACGTCCGATTATCACGGTATTCACACCAGCCAACCGGTTCACACTGCCAGGCCCAACATCCGATTATCACGGTTTCACACCAGCCAATCGGTTCACACTGCCAGGCCCAACGTCCGATTATCACGGTCAGTCACACCAGCCAACCGGTTCACACTGCCAGGCTCAACGCCCGATTATCACGGTATTCACACCAGCCAACCGGTTCACACTGCCAGGCCCAACGTCCGATTATCACGGTCAGTGACACCAGCCAACCGGTTCACACTGCCAGGCCCAACGTCCGATTATCACGGTCAGTGACACCAGCCAACCGGTTCACACTGCCAGGCCCAACGTCCGATTATCACGGTATTCACACCAGCCAACCGGTTCACACTGCCAGGCCCAACGTCCGATTATCACGGTCAGTGACACCAGCCAACCGGTTCACACTGTCAGGCCCAACGTCCGATTATCACGGTATTCACACCAGCCAACCGGTTCACACTGCCAGGCCCAACGTCCGATTATCACGGTCAGTCACACCAGCCAACCGGTTCACACTGCCAGGCCCAACGTCCGATTATCACGGTATTCACACCAGCCAACCGGTTCACACTGCCAGGCCCAACGTCCGGTTATCACGGTCAGTGACACCAGCCAACCGGTTCACACTGCCAGGCCCAACGTCCGATTATCACGGTATTCACACCAGCCAACCGATTCACACTGCCAGGTCCAACGTCCGATTACCACGGTATTTACACCAGCCAACCGGTTCACACTGCCAGGCCTAACGACCGATTATCACGGTATTCACACCAGCCAACTGGTTCACACTGCCAGGCCCAACGTCCGATTATCACGGTCAGTGACACCAGCCAACCGGTTCACACTGCCAGGCCTAACGTCCGATTATCACGGTATTCACACCAGCCAACCGGTTCACACTGCCAGGCCCAACGTCCGATTATCACGGTCAGTGACACCAGCCAACCGGTTCACACTGCCAGGCCCAACGTCCGATTATCACGGTCAGTGACACCACCCAACCGGTTCACACTGCCAGGCCCAACGTCCGATTATCACGGTATTCACACCAGCCAACCGGTTCACACTGCCAGGCCCAACGTCCGATTATCACGGTCAGTGACACCAGCCAACCGGTTCACACTGCCAGGCCCAACGTCCGATTATCACGGTCAGTGACACCAGCCAACCGGTTCACACTGCCAGGCCCAACGTCCGATTATCACGGTCAGTGACACCAGCCAACCGGTTCACACTGCCAGGCCCAACGTCCGATTATCACGGTCAGTAGCACCAGCCAACCGGTTCACACTGCCAGGCCCAACGTCCGATTATCACGGTATTCACACCAGCCAACCGATTCACACTGCCAGGCCCAACGTCCGATTATCACGGTATTCAAACCAGCCAACCGGTTCACACTGCCAGGCCCAACGACCGATTATCACGGTATTCACACCAGCCAACTGGTTCACACTGCCAGGCCCAACGTCCGATTATCACGGTCAGTGACACCAGCCAACCGGTTCACACTGCCAGGCCCAACGTCCGATTATCACGGTATTCACACCAGCCAACCGGTTCACACTGCCAGGCCCAACGTCCGATTATCACGGTCAGTGACACCAGCCAACCGGTTCACACTGCCAGGCCCAACGTCCGATTATCACGGTCGGTGACACCAGCCAACCGGTTCATACTGCCAGGCCCAACGTCCGATTATCACGGTATTCACACCAGCCAACCGATTCACACTGCCAGGCCCAACGTCCGATTATCACGGTATTCACACCATCCAACCGGTTCACACTGCCAGGCCCAACGACCGATTATCACGGTATTCACACCAGCCAACTGGTTCACACTGCCAGGCCCAACGTCCGATTATCACGGTATTCACACCAGCCAACTGGTTCACACTGCCAGGCCCAACGTCCGATTATCACGGTATTCACACCAGCCAACCGGTTCACACTGCCAGGCCTAACGGCCGATTATCACGGTATTCACACCAGCCAACCGGTTCACACTGCCAGGCCCAACGTCCGATTATCACGGTCAGTGACACCAGCCAACCGGTTCACACTGCCAGGTCCAACGTCCGATTATCACGGTATTCACACCAGCCAATCGGTTCACACTGCCAGACCCAACGTCTGATTATCACGGTATTAACACCAGCCAACCGGTTCACACTGCCAGGCACAACGTCCGATTATCACGGTATTCACACCAGCCAACCGGTTCACACTGCCAGGCCCAACGTCCGATTATCACGGTCAGTAGCACCAGCCAACCGGTTCACACTGCCAGGCCCAACGTCCGATTATCACGGTCAGTGACACCAGCCAACCGGTTCACACTGCCAGGCCGAACGTCCGATTATCACGGTCAGTCACACCAGCCAACCGGTTCACACTGCCAGGCCCAACGTCCGATTATCACGGTCAGTCACACCAGCCAACCGGTTCACACTGCCAGGCCCAACGTCCGATTATCACGGTCAGTGACACCAGCCAACCGGTTCACACTGCCAGGCCCAACGTCCGATTATCACGGTCAGTGACACCAGCCAACCGGTTCACACTGCCAGGCCCAACGTCCGATTATCACGGTCAGTCACACCAGCCAACCGGTTCACACTGCCAGGCCCAATGTCCGATTATCACGGTATTCACACCAGCCAACTGGTTCACACTGCCAGGCCCAACGTCCGATTATCACGGTATTCACACCAGCCAACCGGTTCACACTGCCAGGCCCAACATCCGATTATCACGGTCAGTGACACCAGCCAACCGGTTCACACTGCCAGGCCCAACGTCCGATTATCACGGTATTCACACCAGCCAACCGGTTCACACTGCCAGGCCCAACGTCCGATTATCACGGTATTCACACCAGCCAACCGATTCACACTGCCAGGCCCAACGTCCGATTATCACGGTATTCACACCAGCCAACCGGTTCACACGACCAGGCTCAACGTCCGATTATCACGGTATTCACACCAGCCAACCGGTTCACACTGTCAGGCCCAACGTCCGATTATCACGGTATTCACACCAGCCAACCGGTTCACACTGCCAGGCCCAACGTCCGATTATCACGGTCAGTCACACCAGCCAACCGGTTCACACTGCCAGGCCCAACGTCCGATTATCACGGTCAGTGACACCAGCCAACCGGTTCACACTGCCAGGCCCAACGTCCGATTATCACGGTATTCACACCAGCCAACCGGTTCACACTGCCAGGCCTAACGGCCGATTATCACGGTATTCACACCAGCCAACCGGTTCACACTGCCAGGCCCAACGTCCGATTATCACGGTCAGTGACACCAGCCAACCGGTTCACACTGCCAGGCCCAACGTCCGATTATCACGGTATTCACAACAGCCAACCGGTGCACACTGCCAGGCCCCCAACGTCCGATTATCACGGTCAGTGACACCAGCCAACCGGTTCACACTGCCAGGTCCAACGTCCGATTATCACGGTATTCACACCAGCCAATCGGTTCACACTGCCAGGCCCAACGTCCGATTATCACGGTATTCACACCAGCCAACCGGTTCACACTGCCAGGCCCAACGTCCGATTATCACGGTATTCACACCAGCCAACCGGTTCACACTTCCAGGCCCAACGTCCGATTATCACGGTATTCACACCAGCCAACCGGTTCACACCTCCAGGCCCAACGTCCGATTATCACGGTCAGTGACACCAGCCAACCGGTTCACGCTGCCAGGCCCAATGTCCGATTATCACGGTATTCACACCAGCCAACTGGTTCACACTGCCAGGCCCAACATCCGATGATCACGGTCAGTGACACCAGCCAACCGGTTCACACTGCCAGGCCCAACGTCCAATTATCACGGTATTCACACCAGCCAACCGGTTCACACTGCCAGGCCCAAAGTCCGATTATCACGGTATTCACACCAGCCAACCGATTCACACTGCCAGGCCCAACGTCCGATTATCACGGTATTCACACCAGCCAACCGGTTCACACTGCCAGGCCCAACGTCCGATTATCACGGTATTCACACCAGCCAACCGGTTCACACTGCCAGGTCCAACGTCCGATTATCACGGTATTCACACCAGCCAACCGGTTCACACTGCCAGGCCCAACGTCCGATTATCACGGTCAGTCACACCAGCCAACCGGTTCACACTGCCAGGCCCAACGTCCGATTATCACGGTCAGTGACACCAGCCAACCGGTTCACACTGCCAGGCCCAACGTCCGATTATCACGGTATTCACACCAGCCAACCGGTTCACACTGCCAGGCCCAACGTCCGGTTATCACGGTCAGTGACACCAGCCAACCGGTTCACACTGCCAGGCCCAACGTCCGATTATCACGGTCAGTGACACCAGCCAACCGGTTCACACTGCCAGGCCCAACGTCCGATTATCACGGTATTCACACCAGCCAACCGGTTCACACTGCCAGGCCCAACGTCCGATTATCACGGTATTCACACCAGCCAACCGGTTCACACTGCCAGGCCCAACGTCCGATTATCACGGTATTCACACCAGCCAACCGGTTCACACTGCCAGGCCCAACGTCCGATTATCCCATACTGAAGTACAGGCCGCCACATGTCTCGGCACATGGCCGGCCACTATGCGGACACTGTGCGGACACTGGTGTGCGCGGCCTGCCACTGCGACTAGCACTTCACAGCTGCACGCTCTGGTTTAGTTTACTCTGATTAATTCAATGTCATCCTGGCACGAGGAAGGCTCACGAGACAGGGGGCAAGGTTCATCGGGGACTGACATTGGACTCAGCGGCATCGGCCACGGCAAGCGGTTGTAAATGCGTTGTCTTACGGTACCGCACTGGGGTCATACAGGTCAGCAGGGTCAATATCTGGCAGTGTCCTAGCATTGGGAAATTTGGGTGGAAAACGACACCCTATGGATACTATTTTTCCACTCTTTTTCCCAAGTTTTCCTCTTAATGTTCCACTCCATATTCTAAAATATATTGGATAATTTGAATTATATACTGATTTATGGATGTAATGATAGGACAAGACAGGGAAAGACAGGTCAAAATTGGCATAGGTAATAACTAGTTCTGGTGAGCGGGTAATTGGACATTGATGAAGCCGAATACAATGTCCTTTCGTTGAATTTTCCACTCTTTATGCTTATTTTTAGCCATAATTTTCCCTTCCGCACCCAAGCTCCAAAGCAATCCTAGGACCCTGATGTCTGGCCGGTGCTGATTCGCACAGAGCCGGTCACGCCGTGGGGTGTGGGTCATGCCATCATATAGATACCGCTGCCACACACTACTGTCGGCTCTGTACCCTGTATCTGCGTCCCTTACTGAGGCTGCCATATCAGTGCCGCTCCTAAAGGGTCATATCTCCATCCACACACACACATGGGTCACACTGCATGGTCCCCGCCACTCACAGGGGTCATATCTCCATCCACACTCACAGGCGCCACAGTTGCCACCCCCGCCCCTCATAGAGGTCATATCTCCATCCACACACACACATATGGGTCACACTGCACGGTCCCCGCCACTCACAGGGGTCATATCTCCATCCACACTCACAGGCGCCACAGTTGCCACCCCGCCACTCACAGGGGTCATACCTCCATCCACACACACATATGGGTCACACTGCATGGTCCCCGCCACTCACAGGGGTCATACCTCCACTCACAGGCGCCACAGTTCCCACCCCCGCCACTCACAGGAGTATACCTCCACTCACACTGACAGGCGCCACAGTGGCCACCGCCGCCACTCACAGGGGTCGTATCGGTAGAGGTGGTTGCAGACTGACGCCTCGTTCCTGCCGCCGAAGATGTAGGCTGCGCCGCGGTACTCGCTGGCCGTATGACCGTACCGCAGGAACGGCGGGCTGCTCGAATCCTCCGGCCGGTACTCGGGCACCTGCTGCTTCGTCCACTTCAACGTCTCTGAGGGTACGCAAACACACATACCAGTCACGTTAGAGGTCGATGACGATGTGAGGTTAACGGCGACCACCGGCGCAGCAATTGCTAAGGTTATATGGCGCATCAGGTTAGAGGTGGGTTAGCTAAGCCCAGCCCAGCCCAGCCCAGCCCAGCATAGCATAGCATAGCATAGCCCAGCCAAGCCCAGCCAAGCCCAGCCCAGCCCAGCCCAGCCCAGCCCAGCCCAGCCCAGCCCAGCCCAGCCCAGCCCAGCCAAGCCCAGCCCAGCCCAGCCAAGCCAAGCCAAGCCAAGCCCAGCCCAGCCCAGCCCAGCCCAGCCAAGCCCAGCCAAGCCCAGCCAAGCCCAGCAAAGTCCAGCCAAGTCCAGCCAAGTCCAGCCAAGCCCAGCCAAGCCCAGCCAAGCCCAGCCAAGCCCAGCCAAGCCCAACCAAGCCCACCCCAGCCCACCCCAGCACAGCCCAGCCCAGCCCAGCCCAGCACAGCACAGCACAGCACAGCACAGCACAGCGCACGGCAGGCTACTCAAACAGCACAGCACAGTACAGGCCCCAGCCCAGCACAGCCCATCACAGCCCAGTACAGCACAGCACAGCCAAGCCCAGCACAGCACAGCGCAACCTAGCCCAGCCCAGCACATCACAGCGCAGCGAACGGCAGGTTACTCAAACAGCACAGCACAGCACAGCACAGCACATCACAGCCCAGCACAGCCAAGCCCAGCACAGCACAGCGCAGCCTAGCCAAGCCCAGCCCAGCACATCACAGCGCAGCGCACGGCAGGTTACTCAAACAGCACAGCACAGCCCCGCACAGCACAGCACCGCACCGCACCGCACAGCACAGCACAGCACAGCACAGCACAGCACAGCACCGCACAGCACATCACAGCGCAGCACAGTACAGCGCACGGCAGGTTACTCAAACAGCACCACATCGGAGCAGGGATGAGCGGGGATTGAAATATGCAGCCCCGCAGCGCGCGGGGCAGGGAATCGAGGCGGCAGCACAGCGACGCTGGACCACACAACACACAACACAACACAACACACAGCACACACCACACACCACACAACACACAGCACACAGCACACACCATACAACACAACACACGCAGCACACACACAACACACAACACACCACAAACCAACACACCACACAACACAACACAACACAACACAGCACACACCACACAACACAACACACATCACACAACACAACACAACACAACACAACACAACACACATCACACAACATACAGCACACACCACACCATACAACACAACACACAGCACACAACAACACAACACACAGCACACACCACACACCACACAGCACACAACACACAGCACATACCACACCACACAGCACACAGCACACAACACACAACACACACCACAACACAACACCACACCACACCACACCACACCACACCACACCACACCCCACCACACCACACACCACACCCCACACCCCACACCCCACACCCCACACCCCACACCCCACACCCCACACCCCACACCACACACCACACACCACACAGCACACACCACACATCACACATCACACAGCACACAGCACACTGCACACATCACAGTACAGCACAGCACAGCACAGCAAAAGCACAACACAGCACAACACAGCACAACACAGCACAACACAACACAGCACAACACAGCACAACACAGCACAGCACATCACAGCACAACACAACACATCACAACACATCACAACACAACACAGCACAACACAGCACAACACAGCACAACACAGCACAACACAGCACAACACAGCACAGCACAGCACAGCACAACACAACACATCACAATACAGCACACCACAGCACACCACAGCACACCACAGCACAACACAGCACAACACAGCACAACACATCACAGCACAGCACAACACAGCACAACACAGCACAACACAGCACAACACAGCACAACACAGCACAACACAGCACAACACAACACAGCACAGCACAGCACAGCACAGCACACACACACACACACACACCACACACCACACACCACACACCACACACCACACACCACACACCACACACCACACACCACACAGCACACAGCACACAGCACACAGCACACAGCACACAGCACACAGCACACAGCACACAGCACACAGCACACAGCACACAGCACACAGCACACAGCACACAGCACACAGCACACAGCACACAGCACACAGCACACAGCACACAGCACACAGCACACAGCACACAGCACACAGCACACACCACACACCACACACCACACACCACACACCACACACCACACACCACACACCACACACCACACACCACACACCACACACCACACACACACACACACACACACACACACACACACACACACACACACACACACACACACACACACACACACACACACACACACACACACCACACAACACACACACACATACTGCACTACACATACCACATACCACACACCACACACCACACACCACACCACACACCACACACCACACACCACACACCACACACCACACACCACACACACACACACTGCACAACACATACCACACACCACACACCACACATCACACACACACACACTGCACAACACACACCACACACCACACACCACACACCACACACCACACCACACACCACACACCACACACCACACACCACACACCACACACCACACACCACACAACACACACACACACACTGCACAACACATACCACACACCACACACCACACACCACACACCACACACCACACACCACACACCACACACCACACACCACACACCACACACCACACACCACACACCACACACCACGCAACACACACCACACACCAAACACCAAACATCACACAATACACACAACACACACCACACAACATACACCACACAACATACACCACAAACCACACACCACACAACACACAACACAGCACACACACACACACACACACACACACTGCACAACACATACCACACACCACACACCACACACCACACACCACACACACCACACACCACACACCACACAACACACACCACACACCACACAACACACACACACACACACTGCACAACACATACCACACACCACACACCACACACCACACACCACACACCACACAACACACACCACACAACACACGAGCAGGTAACACATATGATACGAGCAGGTAACACAAATGTTGGCCGTAATGACTAATGATGAACAGTAAAACTGCAAATGACGATTTCCATGTTTACTTAAAGGGAAATGACCGTTTATTTTTTGTAACAATTTCTTAGGCTACCGTTATGGTATACAAATGATGTGATCTAAATTTAATAATGAAATAAAATTATTTCCTAATTCAAAGTTGGAAGTTTGGACAAATTAAAAAGCAAGTAAATATACTTCTTTCGGAGTTCATGATCGTTGTTTTCCATCTACTATTGGAAACGTGACATATCGCTTTTCTCTCGCTTGTGTACCAATCTGTTCAACGTTGGACAATGTCCCTGAAACAAATCGCCGACACTAAATAGGTCGCCGTTAGGTGCATAAATGAACTTTCGATTTCATTGCCACTTTTTCGATTGTTTATTGATTGTTTTGGAAAAAGTGGTTCTATTTATTGATGAGCCAAAACATTGTATTATATACAGCCAGAGACAAAACAATACACACCTCCTAATTTCATTATCTGATGTTGATTTGTTAATCGAAACGAGTTAGAATTGTTCGGCTTTTCTTTTGATTAAAATAATATATAATTAGCACAAATGATCATTTTGTACAACTTTTTTACACAACTCCTAATGTTGACAATAAATGATGATAGATGATAGAAAATAAATGATGATAGATGATAGACAATAAATGATGATAGATGATAGACGATAAATGATGATAGATGATAGACAATAAATGGTGATAGATGATAGACAATAAATGATGATAGATGATAGAAAATAAATGATGATAGATGATAGACAATACATGCCCGTCAATGAAGCATAGTGTGCATATGCTTTGTGCTTTAGTAGGTCATGCTAACAAGGAGATTCTGATAGTTATTCAGATCCTACTGCACGAACTTCTGCGGTTGTGAGCGTTGGGACGCCGTTAGTAAAATAAGGGCTTTCCGTGAACTAAGTGTAGCG
>JAXIVJ010010446.1:25000-47164 GCA_036785665.1 Chirona hameri
CCTCATATTTCTCGGTTACGTGGTAGAGCGCTGCGATCGTAAATCGCGCGGTGGCGGCGTCTGCATAATTTATCGAGACACTATGCAGGCAGAAGTGTTAACCGTGCCCAACACTGGCTCTCAGCTGGAGGCACTGTGGATGCGCTTCGTAGGCGGATCCATATTCGTCGTCGGAGTCCTCTACAGGCCGCCGAAATCGCCCATCTCGTCGGCGATGGACGACCTTCACTATCAGATGACGTCACTGCTCGCCAGACAACATCCACTGTACGTGCTGGGCCACGTCAATATCGACCTGCTGCAGCCGTTATCAACAGGGGCCCAGCATTACCTGACCTTGCTGGAAGACCTCTCTCTTCAGCAGTTGATTAACGCACCGACTCGTACAACCCCCACTACATCGACGCTCATCGATCACGTCTTGACATCACGTCCGGAGCTCACCGCCAATGCCCGAGTCGTCCACTGCAACATCAGCGACCACGACCTGGTCGCCGTGGATGGTTTGGCCAAGCGGACGCGCCGACAAGCGCAGACCATCACAGTTCGCTCCACAAGAAACGTCGACAACCACGCCCTCTGCTTAGACTTTCTCCTGGCCGACTGGAGCACTGTTTACAGCGCCAGAGCAGCATCAGCGAAGTGGGAGGCCTGGCGCCGGGTATGACAACATACCATTGATAGGCACATGCCTCTGCGAACCATCCGGCTAAAACATCCACCCAGCCCCTGGCTACACGAAAGTGAAGAGCTGCGTGAATGCATGGAGAGGCGAGACCGCGCCCGAGAGGACCGCGACCTGGACCGCACAAATGTCGAGAAGCAGCAGGCATTTAAGGACAGCAGAAATGCCGTGAAGAAAACCCAGTACACGGCCTGTTCGGAGTACTTTGCCCTCTCTTACCGAAATCAGCGCGCGAAGACGTGGACAGACATTCGCCGACATCTCATCGCCTCAAAGAAGCCGGAGCCGAGAACTGCGCCACTGCACCTCAGCGACCCAGCATGGGCTGAGCGACTGAACCGCCACTTCGTCGCAGCGGGCGCAGATGTCGCTGCCGCGCTGTCCGCAGCACCGCAGGGGGCAGCACTGCCACCCCGGCCGCCCCGTGTTATCAGCGGTGCGTTCAAAGTCAGAACTGTGACGTTGCCCGGACTGTCACTTGCACTGAGAGGCATGGGTAACTCGCGTGCTAGTGGGAATGATGGGGCAGCCTCCCCGGCCGCCCCGTGTTATCAGCGGTGCGTTCAAAGTGAGAACTGTGACGTTGCCCGAACTGTCACTTGCACTGAGAGGCATGGGTAACTCACGTGCTAGTGGGAATGATGGGGTGACAGTTCAAATGTTGCGTGCTACCTTCCCGGTAATTGGGCCCCACCTGTTACATGTGATTAATAGTTCACTGCGGACTGGGGAGGTGCCGGATAGATGGAAAGAGGCATGTGTTGTGCCAGTATTTAAAAAGGGTGATCGATGTGACCCAGGCAATTTTAGGCCTCTTTCTATTAATAGCGTACCAGGGAAGCTTTGCGAAAAGTGCGTATGCAACCAATTCTCGCCATATCTTGAACAGAATCATGTATTGTGTGAAAAACAGCATGGCTTCCGCAGAGGACATTCTACTGAAACTGCAATGATTGATTCTTTCAATTGTATCTCATCAAGGATGGATAATGGCCATATAACTACCCTACTAGCTGCTGACACGTCTCGTGCGTTCGACAGTGTGGAACATGGACGATTGCTGGACAAACTGGGATGGTATGGCGTGGATTGTCATTGGTTTGATGATTGGCTGACAAACAGGACCCAGAAAATCCAGGGTAGCGACGCTGGCGCACTGCCTGTGACACACGGTGTGGTCCAAGGATCACTTTTAGGCCCAAAACTGTTTTTGATTTTTACTAGCGACTTAGCACCACATTTTCCCTATGGCAAACAGGTCACTTACGCTGACGACGTTCAATTCTTAGATCCCGATTTGGCTGAGAATTTGGGTTCTCTAAAACAGCGTGTCGAAAGCACTCTGGAAATGGCTCTCAATTGGTTTATGCAGAACCGACTTAAGATTAACCCGAACAAACTGAGCTTTTGGTTCTCAAATCGCAAAAGAAAAGATGTGACCACAATCTGACAATCAAATTAGGCAACAGTGAAATCAAGCCCACTCCATACGCAAAAATTATTGGGGTGTACGTCGACTCAGCGCTGACATGGGAAAAACAGGTGTCACAGGTGAACCGTCGCTGTTACCATGTTCTCGTAGGGCTGTCCAAGTTGAGATACAAACTACCATTTGCGACCAAAAAGTTACTGATTCAGGTACTCGTGTTCCCTCACATTAATTACTGTTCCACTGTATGGGGAGGATGCTCTACCACCCAAAAGCTTCGCATGCAGAGAGCCATCAACTTTGGAGCACGTATCATCACTGGCCTGGCCCGACGGGAGCATTTCACTCCTGCCCTGGAGGCTCTGGGATGGGAGAGATTCGATGGCATGTTGGAGGAGGTGATGTGGCCATGATTCGCAAACTGATCTCGCTTGCCGCGCCGCCGGTGCTGGCTCATCTCGTCCAGCGTCGCTCGGATGTGACTATAAGGCGTACTCGTGGCAACTGTGGAGATCAGTTAGAGCTGACAAAAATTAGAACGGAACGCGCCAGACGCAGTTTTCCGTTTAGGGCTGTCTCCTCATGGAACAGCAGAAACCGCGCAAAGGATGACAGGAGAAGTTGAAAGTCACCATCTGCGATGTTTTTGTACTGCAAGTGTCTATTCTAGTATTTTAATCGATTGTATTGTATACCTTTAATGATAGGACTTCACATGCTGTATTTAGTTGGGTATTTTACTGTCTGTATATGACGAGAGGGCTGAAAAGCCATCATTTATGGAGACCTCAATACACTTGACTTGACTTGACTTGGGGGGGCAGGCTGTGGCAAGACAATCTTGTTCGCTCCTATTCAGAAAATACGCTGAATGCAGTCGTAGTCCGTCTTGAGTCTTGAGGCTTCTTGAGTCTCGTTTTGTTTTTCTATTTCTTTTCAAAGGACTTCTTTGAAAACGTCACATGTGAGGAGGTCCTATTTAAGCAAGTTTAATTCCCAAGTGATTTACAGAAAACGCATTATAACAACTTAAATATATTCCTCACGAATTTCTGCATCTGTTGATGCTTCATTTTCCTAAATTATTTGCCGGGAACATAGCGCCTAGACGCGTTGCAAACAGGGCCGCGCTACACAGCTCGTTTTGAGGAACCAGTGCGTGCGTGCACTTTGGACAGTAATTATATCCCTAAAACGTTAAAATAGCACACAAATATACGTCTAACGATAAACTTTGGCCAATTTCCTACTAGAGACGCAAATTTCAGGACCACGGAGCCGGCGCTGGGCCCAAATTCAGGCCCGGCGTGCCTGAAGCTGTGTCTGAACTCAGGCTTGCCGGTCTCATGCCGGGCTCAGCACAAGTTATCAATTTAAAAAAACGAATTAAATATAAATAA
The DNA here is from genome assembly GCA_036785665.1 of Chirona hameri. Classification (NCBI taxonomy): domain Eukaryota; kingdom Metazoa; phylum Arthropoda; class Thecostraca; order Balanomorpha; family Balanidae; genus Chirona; species Chirona hameri. The sequence continues at coordinate 28,515 of JAXIVJ010010446.1, forward strand.
ATATTGGCAGAAGTCAGAACATACATGCTTAAAGATCATGATAAATTGAGAAAACAAAATATACAACAGTGAAACACCATCATAACAAATAACAATGTCACAGTTTACAAATTAAAAGTGATAACTAGTACGACCTAGCAAGGAGTGGACACACCAGTGAAACTTAATAAATCAAACTACAGGGTCAATTATGATCAATTCATCAGCTCAGTCACTGCAGCAGTGCGAGAGTCGAGTGCAGTCAAACAGAAACAACTACCCCAAATCATATTCCACTGTCATCACTAGTAACTGGGTGGGGTGGCATACAATATTATATTTAGTCATCCCATTGCCCCAGGTCACCCCAAATTATTTTGTATAACAAATAAGTACCTATGGAACAAAACCACCCACGTATATGATAATAATTATTGTTAATACTATTGTAAATACATATTACTGAGAATATTTATTGATACATATTTACTATTTAGTTCCACATGAGAAAGGACATATTCAAGTCATATCATTTGTAGTTTTGGTAGTGAACAAATATTGTATTTTATGCAATTACAATTATAAAGGTGGAAAGACTGCAAAACACAAACAAAAAACATTTTGCAAAGAAATCTTAAGTGGCCAAGACCTATCCCAGAATGCAAACCTGTCTAGTTCCACTTCAACTTCTTATCACAATAGCTCCATAATTTATATATGACCTTGCATAATTACACGTGACACACTCCCCAACAACACATTCAAAACCAATTTCCAAACAATGTGTTTTGATGAGTCACATTTGCGACGAATTCGCCAGGACTAGACCGTAAAAGAATCACGTGTGTCAATTAAGCAGCAGATCGATATTCGCGAATGTGTCACTTTGACAAATATTCACAACTTCACACCTCAGAATCGCGACGCCTCAGAATTGTGTGAAGACAATTGTTCATGTTCGTATTCGAAAATAAGCTGTAGTATCAAATCTTAACCCTTGGGGGCAGTTGAAGTTTAAATATTTTTAAAGAAGTCCATCTGCCGAATCCGCAATATGTTGACATTTTCATTTTGGTGATTTTAAGTTTTTATGGTGATATAGTTAGTCATTTCGGTGACTGGATTAATTGTCTGCGCCGTTTTTAGCTCAACGCTTCACAATTGTCAAATACTTCAGCCGCCATTACGCACAGCAGTGAAGTTGTACCAAGGCAGTTGTACGGCCTTGGCCTTGGCAGTGAAGTAGCTTTGTTTATCTGTGCCCACTGCCCAGGCTGTATAAGTATGTGCCAAGGCCGTATAAGAGTGGCTCTGTGTGTTGACTGGCTTGGATGTTAGTTATAGATATATTGGCTTGGATGGTGAGAAAGCCGAGGATACTCTGTAATTTAAAACAGGTTGATTATTTTACTTTTATCATTCAAGATATGATTGTCACTCCCAATGTTTTTAGTACGTTTGTCATACTTAAATGTCCAGGAAAACTTGCCTTTTCCCCATTATCCTGTGAAGTATATTTATTATTTACTAGTCCATGTCAACATTGATCAAATAAGTAAGTAGGTTGTAGTACCTCAACATTGTTTGTATAAGCTATTACAATTACAACCCAAACATTGCATTGCGTGATGTTGAGTGATGAATGCATACTTATTACATACTTTTAAGCTGCTCGTTTGGACTTGCATTATCTATGTATCTATCATGCGTCTTTTTTTTCTCTTTTTTCAAACCACCAAAGATGAAAGAAGTCTACTTCACCTTGACCTGTTCGACTTCCTGTTAGTCTGTTGTTGATTATTTATCTCAAGTTCTGACTTGTGAGTTGTGTGGGATTTCTTTACTCCATGGTCCATATATATCCATTATCCATTGGTGTTTCAATGTGGTGTGTGTTAAAATGGTGCAAAATGCACATTGCAAACTATAAATATTCCTGTTAGAAGATTTTAAGTGTAGAATGAGTAAACATGCAGATTCCTAGCTGCCGCGTGCCGGGCCTGGCGGGTGCTGCCACATGTGGCCGGACTTGATGCCGGTCCCAACTCATGTATGAGCGGTGGCGGTGCAGGGCCGGTTCCTGTTTTTTTTGGGAAATTTTTGCATCTCTATTGCATACCTATTGAGAGGCATCGTAAGCATAAATTCAGAAATCAGGTTTTTGAATAAATTCATGCTAACCCGGCATAAGGCCATAACACCGGTCAGACCGGCCGGGCGGGCGGGCGGCCGGCCGGCTGCTCAGGCGGCTAGGTGGCCTGGCGGCCTGCCGTCACGGTCAATGCCACGCCGGCTCACATGCATGGCGTATCGGCTCCCGGAACCGACAGTGCTGGCGATCCCTGGCTGGCTGGCCAGTGTGGTACCGCCCCGGCACACACCGCTCATCCCCTGCGTGTCAGCAGGGCAGCCGGCCATCGCCCAGCTCAGACGCCGAGCCGAGCCGAGCCGAGCCGGGCCAGGCCAGGCCAGGCCAGGCCAGGCCAGGCCAGGCCGAGCCGAGCCGGGCCGGGCCGGCGAGTTTCCGAAGTCCCACACTATTCAGATCTGGCTCAAACGGGTGACGTCACCGCGCTGCGTTGACGGCAGGCCGCCCATATTAACAGGCTTTTAAGTTAGCGAAGATAAACTCGGTCGTTGTGTTATCCATAGTTGATGGGTTCTAATTTTAGCAAGCTCTTTTTCTCTTTTTTTCCTTCAAATTCTTCGGAATCGATTGGCGTAGCGGAACGCACAAACAGCCATTAGAGAGCATGCAAAAAGTCAATGATAATGTGTAATGAACAGGTCAGTCACGTGCAGACTTGTCAACGATTCAATGTGAATCGACTACTTTTGATTGAATCATTCTTATTTCAAATGAATGACTCATGAATCGATTCACCTCATGCGCAAACCTGTTGTGAGTCACTGATTGAATCATTCATACAGAGAAAATAGGCTGATTGGATCATTCATTGCTCAAAGAATCATTCTTTTTTGGTCGAACAGCATAAACTGTCCACAAAATATGCCAGCGGCCCAGCATTCATCTGTGCCCTGTGGACAAACCAGGCACTTAATGGCCAATTATATGAGCTCTGTGTCCTGAGCTGTAGCCTGTAATTCATCTATGCGTAAAGAAAGCGAGGCTTTGTGTCCAACTCCAGTGGGTACAAAGCCACTGTTCAATCAGCCCGAACTAGGTGAATACCTTGGAACTGGTAGGGTTAGGGGTAGGTACCTAAATACTTAGAAAAGGTAACTAACTCATACTTTGGTTCATAAACCACACAGTACACGCACACCTTTTTCAAACGAAAAATGATCAATAGGTACCCACCTTTTCCTAATTTCTAGGCTATACCATATCAAAAACTAAATCATAAACAAACATTTGCATGACCTCCGCATGTCCCAAATATCACTGAGCATCGGCGCCGCTTTATTCCACATCATGCTTGATAAAAATAATACCTAATGCAAAATCAAAATAAATGTTCTATTCGCTTAAAAAAATGAAACGTAAAGTCACTAATGCTTTTGGAACTTGGAATTCGCAATTATAATAAATATTATAAATATCATTTTATAATCAAAATAAACAACACGCGTGTCCAATTGGCTCACATTCACATTCACATTCGGAAATACATTCGCGGACTATTTGGATTGGCTTCAATATTGGTACACAGATAGATCACGACCTAGTGATCATTCTGGTAAAATCTTAGAGTTGCACATTCAAAATCAAAGGAGTTAGAGCAGGTCAGATAGGTTTAAGGTCAAACAGCAGACTATTCTTATGTGCCTGAAAATTGGCACACAGGAGAGCATGACCTTCCTATCACGCTCATACAATCTTAGAGTCGCACAGTCAAAATCAAAGGAGTTAGACAAAGGAGTCGCCACTTCCCATTAATGTTGAGTGATTGAATCAAGATTGAATCATTCATTATGGTAATGTTGAGCGATTGAATCATGATTGAATCATTCATTATGGTAATGTTGAGTGATTGAATCATGATTGAATCATTCATTATGGTAATGTTGAGTGATTGAATCATGATTGAATCATTCATTATGGTCCGTGAATCACTGTGAATCGACTCATGACAAATATGAATCATTGACAAGTCTGGTCACGTGGATTCTCCGTTCACCACGCACACTGTAAGGTGAAGGGGTCTGAGAATTACGCGTCCTGGAAGGGGGAAGTCGCCCCCTGATATCTCAGCTCCTATAAGACCTAGAATAACGAAATTTGGGAGGTAGGGGGGGGGGCTGTAGAGAACTCTATTATGTGCAATTTTCATGCCCCTAGGCATGACACTTGGTCTTCAAGGTCAAATGACATCAAATGTAAATTTTCCCCAAATATGAACTTCTTCAGGTAGGAACAAACCGAAAAAAACACTCAAAAGCTCTTGGAACGCACTTTCGCATTGATATACTCAGTTTTGAGCTCAGATAGATAGTGTAGACACCACTGGTCATCAAACTTAAAAATGACAATTTTAGGCGAAGAGTTGGCCAAACACGCCGCTTTGTAACTATCTATCTGATGAACTATGTTTCTACTTTAACCTGACCTGGTGCATAGGCGTATCCAAGGGGGGCTACAGGGGCCATGCCCCCCCCCCCCCCACCCCCACCATGGAGGCCAGCGGGCCCCTCTGGCCAGCGGGCCCCTCTGGCCAGCGGGCCCCTCTGGCCTTTTACCTTTAGAGAACCCGGTCAATCTGCTGCGGGCCTCAGCCAGCATTTGTATAGGGCTTGCCGACCTGAAGAGGGCCTCTATCGGCATTTGGATGGCCCTAACGATCTGTAAAGGGCCCTCTTACAGCATTCAGGGCCCTGTCGATCTGTAGAGGGCCCTCTCAGGCCGACGTAGGACACAGACAGGCCGACAGAAGGCCCTCTCAGGCCGACGGAGGGCCCTCTCAGGCCGACGGAGGGCCCTCTCATGCCGACGGAGGGCCCTCTCATGCCGACGGAGGGCCCTCCCAGGCCAACGGAGGGCCCTCTCAGGCCGACGGAGGGCCCTCTCAGGCCGACGGAGGGCCCTCTCAGGCCGACGGAGGGCCCTCTCAGGCCGACAGAGGGCCCTCTCAGGCCGACGGAGGGCCTTCTCAGGCAGAGGGAGGGCCCTCTCAGGCCGACGGAGGGCCCTCTCAGGCCGACGGAGGGCCCTCAGGCCGACGGAGGACCCTCTCAGGCCGACGGAGGACCCTCTCAGGCCGACGGAGGACCATCTCAGGCCGACAGAGGGCCCTCTCAAACCGACAGAGGGCCCTCTCAAACCGACGGAGGGCCCTCTCAAACCGACGGAGGGCCCTCTCAGAACGACGGAGGGCCCTCTCAGGGCGACGTACGGCCCTCTCAGGCCGACAGAGGGTCCACTCAGGCCGACGGAAGGTCCACTCAGGCCGACGGAGGGCCCTCTCAGGCCGACGGAGGACCCTCTCAGGCCGACGGAGGACCCTCTCAGGCCGACAGAGGGTCCACTCAGGCCGACGGTGGGCCCTCTCAGGCCGACAGTGGGCCCTCTCAGGCCGACGGAGGGCCCTCTCAGGCCGACGGAAGGTCCACTCAGGCCGACGGAGGGCCCTCTCAGGCCGACGGAAGGTCCACTCAGGCCGACGGAGGGCCCTCTCAGGCCGATGGAGGCTCTCAGGTCAACAGAGGATCGTCTCTGTCTCTGTGTCATAGGGCTCTCTGTCGACCCTCAACAGAGAGGTCGACAGAGAGCCATATGAAGCCGACCGAGGGACTCATAAATGAAAGTAAAAATGGGCCCCTAAGCCTGCGGTAGTACCTGCGGGTGTCCAGGGTACCCCCTTGGGGACGCCCCTGTACCTACTTAACCTACTGTCACACAGGTATAGGTACCGCCTACCGTGTAGGTGGGGTGAACGATAAGGGTGGCGCAACATGGGGGGCAGCGGGGGCAATTGCCCCCGCAGAATGTTCTAGGGGCCCCTATAGCCGACGCATTTTAGTTAATCTTCCCAAAGTATGCCATTATTTTTTACTAATTTTTACCTGAATATCAAAATGAAGTGTCCGAAATCCGAGGAGAAGTGTGAATATTGTGGCATTTGTTAGGAGTCCCCCTGCCGATAGGCCGGGGGTATCAAAATGAAGTGGCCGAAATCCGAGGAGAAATGAGAATTTTGTTGCATTTGTTAGGAGGCCCCTTCCTGGGAGGCCGCAGGAAAGCTCTGCCCCCGCTAGACGAAATCCGTGGTGCCGCCCCTGGTGAACGCCGTCTAGGACCCAGAGGCCGGCTGCAAAGGAAAATTGGTAGGGCTTCGGCGTTGCCAGCCCTATAGAAAACAACGCCCTTTCGCCGCCCTCTTTGGCGGGAAATGACGTCATGTCACGTGACCTCCCGACCAATCAGCGGACAGCGGAGGAGGGACGCGGGGCCGGCGCGGCCGAGGCAGCCTCACTTGTTTTTTTTTAAAAAAATATTTACTCTCTTTATTCAATCACAAAATTGTTTTTGAGTCGGTACAGCGGAGGAGGTGCGGCGAGTCGGCGTCGGCGGCAGCTGCAGACCAAGTGAGGCTGCTTCGGCCGCGCCGGCCCCGCGTCCCTCCTCCGCTGTCCGCTGATTGGTCGGGAGGTCACGTGACATGACGTCATTTCCCGCCAAAACTCGTAGCGTTATGGTGACCTTGGAAGAGCGCTGTCATTGGCCAGTTATTGCCAGGGAATGACGTCCCGTTAAGGTGACGTCATTCCACACCAATCGGAGGCCAGAGATCTGAATAGTGTGGGACTTCGGAAACTCGCGGCCGGGCCGGGCCGGGTCGAGCCGAGCCGAGCCGAGCCGAGCCGGGCCGAGCCGGGCCGGGCCGGGCCGAGCCGAGCCGAGCCGAGCCGAGCCGGGCCGGGCCGAGCCGGGCCGAGCCGGGCCGGGCCGGGCCGGGCCGGGCCGGGCCGAGCCGAGCCGAGCCGAGCCGAGCCGAGCCGAGCCGGGCCGAGCCGAGCCGGGCCGGGCCGAGCCGGGCCGAGCCGGGCCGGGCCGAGCCGGGCCGGGCCGGGCCGGGCCGAGCCGAGCCGAGCCGAGCCGAGCCGAGCCGGGCCGGGCCGGGCCGAGCCGGGCCGGGCCGGGCCGGGCCGGGCCGGGCCGGGCCGGGCCGGGCCGGGCCGGGCCGGGCCGAGCCGGGCCGACGAGGTACAGGTAGGAGATGGCAATACATACAGAACAACGCTGCAGCCAGCCAGGTAACAACCAACCGGCTGCAATCGGACAGTTCAAGTTCCGAGATGAGTTTCCCAGCTGATCCGAGCACCGGCTGAATCGGACTCTAGGTGGAAGCGAACTGGTAATTCCTACACAATTGCAATTGTTGCACGGCAGCTAGTTGTGATGCAGTTGTTTGGCTGCAGCTAGTTGTGATGCAGTTGTTTGGCTGCAGCTAGTTGTGATGCAGTTGTTTGGCTGCAGCTAGTTGTGATGCAGTTGTTTGGCTGCAGCTAGGAGTGATGCAGTTGTTTGGTTTGGTTTGGTTTTGGTTTGGTTTGGTTTGGTTTGGTTTGGTTTGGTTTGGTTTGGTTTGGTTTGGTTTGGTTTGGTTTGGTTTTTGTAGTCATAGCTATGCGTACACCGCCACCCGATATCTTCCGATATCGTCAGCACAAAATAAATCCGATGATGATTTTGGACAAACGGGCGTCGCAACTCCTCGGTTATTTGGCGCCCATCAAAAGAAATCCGAATGAAGACGGGTAGCAATATGTATGTACTTCTTTGTGATCTGTAATATTTTTGACTAGGCTGTATGCAATGAATTAGTGACGGAACAATGTCATAATGAGCTCTCTGTAAACAATATCCGCGCGAGGCCTTCGCCAGCACGCGCGCGGCCAGCGCCTTACGTCGCGCGGCCACCGGCATGATACCGGCCTCGGCCATGACCCCCTGGTGGGGCGCGGACTTGATGCAGCCGGTGATGGTCCTCGCCGCGGCGCGCATCTCACGTTCGAGCAGTTCAACGTTGGTCTTGGGCGTTGCCGGCAGTTAGGCGGCGGCGGCAGCGTGCTCTAACGCGCTTCGGACATAGCCATTGGCTATGGCGCGGAGCTGCTGCTCTTGCAGTCCCCAGCTGCGGCCGATGAGACGTCGGAGCTGGGCCGTGCGCGGGCGGATTCAGCGGCGCAGGCTACGGCAGTGGGGGCCGAAGCTCAGGGTTCTGTCCATTGTCACCACCAGGAGCTTGAGTTCGGCGCCGCCCTCAACCGTCTGTCCCGCCACTCGTATGCAACATCCGACGGCGTCGCTGTGTTCTGAGAGGGAACCAGTAGCTGTACCTTCTGGCCGGCGGCCTCCATCTTGTTGCGGCGGGCCCAGCGGACAGCGGACGAGGGTATCCGCTGCTAGTTGGGCGCGCGGCGGCCTCCATCTTGTTGCGGCGGGCACAGCGGACGAGGGTATCCGCTGCTAGTTGGGCGCGCGGCGGCCTCCATCTTGTTGCGGCGAGCCCAGCGGACGAGGGTATCCGCTGCTAGTTGGGCGCGCGGCGGCCTCCATCTTGTTGCGGCGGGCCCAGCGGACGAGGGTATCCGCTGCTAGTTGGGCGCGCGGCGGCCTCCATCTTGTTGCGGCGGGCCCAGCGGACGAGGGTATCCGCTGCTAGTTGGGCGCGCGGCGGCCTCCATCTTGTTGCGGCGGGCCCAGCGGACGAGGGTATCCGCTGCTAGTTGGGCGCGCGGCGGCCTCCATCTTGTTGCGGCGGGCCCAGCGGACGAGGGTATCCGCTGCTAGTTGGGCGCGCGGCGGCCTCCATCTTGTTGCGGCGGGCCCAGCGGGCGAGGGTATCCGCTGCTATGGGCGCGGACGAGGGTATCCGCTGCTAGTTGGGCGCGCGGCGGCCTCCATCTTGTTGCGGCGGGCCCAGCGGACGAGGGTATCCGCTGCCAGCTGGGCGCGCGGCGGCCTCCATCTTGCTGCGGCGGGCCCAGCAGACGAGGGTATCCGCTGCTAGTTGGGCGCGCGGCGGCCTCCATCTTGTTGCGGCGGGCCCAGCGGACGAGGGTATCCGCTGCTAGTTGGGCGCGCGGCGGCCTCCATCTTGTTGCGGCGGGCCCAGCGGGCGAGGGTATCCGCTGCTATGGGCGCGGACGAGGGTATCCGCTGCCAGCTGGGCGCGCGGCGGCCTCCATCTTGTTGCGGCGGGCCCAGCGGACGAGGGTACCGCTGCTAGTTGGGCGCGCGGCGGCCTCCATCTTGTTGCGGCGGGCCCAGCGGACTTGGGTATTCGCTGCCAGTTGGGCGCGCGGCGGCCTCCATCTTGTTGCGGCGGGCCTAGCGGACGAGGGTATCCGCTGCTAGTTGGGCGCGCGGCGGCCTCCATCTTGTTGCGGCGGGCCCAGCGGACAGCGGACGAGGGTATCCGCTGCTAGTTGGGCGCGCGGCGGCCTCCATCTTGTTGCGGCGGGCCCAGCGGACGAGGGTATCCGCTGCTAGTTGGGCGCGCGGCGGCCTCCATCTTGTTGCGGCGGGCCCAGCGGACGAGGGTATCCGTTGCTAGTTGGGCGCGCGGCGGCCTCCATCTTGTTGCGGCGGGCCCAGCGGACGAGGGTATCCGCTGCCAGTTGGGCGCGCGGCGGCCTCCATCTTGTTGCGGCGGGCCCAGCGGACGAAGGTATCCGCTGCTAGTTGGGCGCGCGGCGGCCTCCATCTTGTTGCGGCGGGCCCAGCGGACGAGGGTATCCGCTGCTAGTTGGGCGCGCGGCGGCCTCCATCTTGTTGCGGCGGGCCCAGCGGACGAGGGTATCCGCTGCTAGTTGGGTGCGCGGCGGCCTCCATCTTGTTGCGGCGGGCCCAGCGGACGAGGGTATCCGCTGCTAGTTGGGCGTGCGGCGGCCTCCATCTTGTTGCGGCGGGCCCAGCGGACGAGGGTATCCGCTGCTAGGGAGGGTATCCGCTGCTAGGGAGGGTATCCGCTGGGCGCGCTCCTGCGCCACAGCGAGGGTGTTGCCGGAGCAGAAGGTGGAGGTGTCATCTGCAAACATGAACGGTGTAGTTCCCGGCAGGGTCCTGAGGGCAGCGGCGAGGGGGGCCGACCACAACAAAAACAAGATCGGTGAGAGGACACTGCCCTGTGGCAGGCCCGCTCGGTGCACCCTCTCGCCGCTCCTCGTGCCGTTCAGCTCGACACAAGCCCTCGCAGGTAGTTCTCGCAGGTAGTTCCACAGTGCACACCCACGTGGTGTAGCAGGCCGGGACTTCCAGTTCCGCGAGGCGGGCCCTCAGGAGACGGTGGTCCACCTTGTCGTATGCACGAGCAAAGTAGTACGCGACCATCATGTACCTACTTCTGGGCCGCCTCGCCGTCCGGCACCTGCTTCTTCCTGGATGGCGGACCTGGATGGCGGTGGCTTCTGCCATCCGTCTTCAGTTTAGGGCTGAGCTGGGGGAAATGTACCGTCTTCCTGGATGGCGGACCTGGATGGCGGTGGCTTCTGCCATCCGTCTTCAGCTTACCGGATAAGCCGCGCGAGCGTGTCCTCCACCCCCGCTTCTCCCCGAACCCGACCTGCTTCGGCGGGATCAGGTGGTGTTCGGTGGTGAGGTGTGACAGGCGGGTCACGATCATACGTTCCGCGAGTTTGGAGACGTGCGAGGTCAGGGCGATGGGCCGGAAGCTGGAGATCTGTTGCAGGTCCTTGCCAGCCTTAGGGATCGGTATGGTGACGGCCCGGCGCCACTCCCGGGGGACCGTCCCGGCCCGCCACGCGGCGTTGATCAGGCGCAGTAGGGTCTGTCGCGCGCGCGCGCCCCGGTATTGCAGGTGCTCGTAGCACAGATCGTCGGGCCCGGCGACTTCTGGAGCATATTCTGGACTGGGTGATCTGTCGCACCAGTTCGTCCACCGTGAACGACGCGCAGTAGCCGCTCCGGGTGTGTATCGAAATGCCCGAAGATTGATAAAGGCCAGAGCTTGTATTGGCCATGATTCATAAAGTTTAAAAGGCCCTTTCATATTCATATTGGCCAGAGGTTGAAAAGTCCCGAGCTTGTATTGGCCAGAGTTTGTATTGGCCAGAGCTTGAAAGGACCAGAGCTCGTATTGGCCAGAGGTTGAAAGGGTCAGAGCTTGAAAGAACCATATCGAACCATACCATAGATTCTAGACCAGTTTTGTCTCGGAAATACAGTGCTGGCATTTATTTGTCTGTATCTGGTCAATAAAAGCAAAACAAAAAACGCAATTAGAAAATATGACGTCATGAGTTACCCATACTTAAGAAGCCATAAGTCAGCCAAAAACGGTGATATCATTTTGGAATTTGGTATGGTAGTTTCCCATATGTGGTTCTCTGACATATATTCCGTTTTTCTACAAATATATTTGCAAAAATTTGATTTTGAGGGAATTTATTTTGGGGGGTCAAAAACTCACATTTTCACAAATCCGAGACAGACATGTTATAGCCCTTGCCATTTGCTATCTTTGGACGTTTTTGGATTGCATTTTGCTTAAAGCATGCATTTGTACGGTCTGTTAAAGTTTAGCTGATTTTTGTGTGAAACTCGTGTGTAGTGAAGTCACTAAAAATTCGCTACAACTCGATTTTTGTATCGATGAAATTGCTTTATTTTTGCACAGAAGACGTAAAATCGATGTAGAAGAAAGTACCCGAACTTTCACGTTGATAGCGCTATTGGTTTTAACAACTGCTTCTGGACAGTGCTAAACACTATTCAATCAATCGCTTTCGAATATATATTTAGTTTACATTCCAAACCTCATGATTTGAAGCAAGGGCAGATCCAGGTGGGCGAACGGGGCCATGCCCCCCCCCCCCCCCCCCCCGCCTGTTTAACCCGGCAGTCACTGGGGTATATTCTGTAACACGACTCACTGGGGGGGCTTTTTTTTAGCCCCCCCTGGTATCTTCAGAACCAATGATCGCAGCGGGACGCGCAAGGCGGCATTCGAAAGCGCTCAATGAGAGAAGCCTAACGCAAACTTTAAAATGTCAAATTAAGGTCACATGTCAGGTCACGGTCAAGTCAAACGTCAAAATCGAGGTATTTGAGTTTATGGACAATACTTGCATCCATGGCCTTCGATTACGCCTATAATCACCCAAAGTGATGTCAAAGGTATGATACATATCCCACATGAGCTAAAGTGAGATTGTTGGAAAAGAGCAAGGTCAAGGTCAGGTCACAAAAGGTTACTACACTCAAAATATCAACGAAAGTCATGCAGCACATGGTTTATGGATGCTTTTACGCGTAGAATTCGATAGTAGAAGTCATTTTACCACCTGACTTCATTTACGTGAAGTTAGTGTCAAGTTCAGGTCAAGTTCAGGTCACTGAAGGTCAAAATTTGAAATTGATAAATCGAAATAAAAAAGGCATGTTTCTATATCAGATTTATCTAAAGAAAACAGTGCTGGCATTTATTTGTCTGTATCCGGTCAATAAAATCCAAAAAACGCAATTTCAAAATCTGACGTCATGATTTACCCATACTTTATATGTCATGTAAGTAAAAAAAGATGATATAATTTTGAAATTTGGTGTGGTAGTTGCCCATATGTTGTTATCTGATATATATTCCGGTTTTTTCAATATCTTTCAAATATTTTATTTTGAGCATTTAAAAAAAAATGAAAATTTTGGGTCAAAACCCAAATGTTTCGAAATTTCGAGATAGCCGGTTTGTAGCCCTTGCAATGTTCTACCTTTTAGCGTTTTTCGATTGCATTTTGCTTCATATGCGGCATTTGTAGGGCCTGGCAAAATTTAGCCGATTTTGGTGTCAAAATCGTGTTTAGTGACGTCACTAAATTCACTATATCTCAAATAAATTCTGACGAAATTTTTTAATTTTTTCTTATAATGTGTAAAAATGATGCCCGGATAGGTACTGAAAGTTTGGCGTCGATATCTGCATTAGTTATTGAGATATGCCTAATATTCCTAAGGGGGGGCTAAAAAAAGCCCCCCAGTGACTCGCGGGTTAAGGGAGGGGGGCAAACTATGTTTTGCCCCCCCCCCCCCCCCAGACGTGAAGTCTTAACACATGCTATATATGCATTTTTAGAACGGTACTGGGCATCCCAAAATTGCAGCAGTCAAAATCCAGCTAGCCACAGTCAAAAACTGTTAAAAAAAATCGCGCCGCTTCGCGGCATCACACAAGTTTCGCAATTGCATATACAAATTTGGAAAATTAATTCCATTTAGTGTCTTGCAGAGGCTCTTCTTGGCGGTAATTGCTGGCCCCAAGGCCAAATCTCTTCATAACATATTAACTTTAAAGCGGGCTACATGTTTAGCTAGTCTGCCCAGTTCCGAAAAAGGCGACGCGAACGCAAAGACGCGGACCTCGACAACCGGAAGCTGTTCTAGCGGTGCCCAACTTGCTGGCCCGAAGAGTGGGGACCAGGCCAGGACTATCTCCCCAAGCCATCTCCACCAGGCTCCATCAGATCCACAGGGACCATTTATGCGCGGAAATGTCGGTCTGCCTCTTGCTACCTTGAAACAACTTGCACCGTTACCAGTTGTTTGTTACAGTTCGGTACATAGGTAGGTATACACTATACAGACTACAGTTATTATTATCATATGTACTATTGAGCGCTGACTGCCACCGGCCATCGTGATTTACTATCCGAGGCTAATGTATATGAAAAACTACCTTCATTTCAACATTTTGCATCATACCGAGATGTGCAACCAGGAAAAGGTGTTACCTGAGGCTTGGCTCCACTCACGGTCTGGTTCCAATATTACAATTGCGTTTTCCACGACCTAAAATTAAAATGTTCACGACCGCTTCGCGGCGTCACATCAGTGGCCATCGTCATAACGAAGCCATCGTCATCGTCTTCGTTTCATCGTAACGCTGAATTGAATGAATAACATTTTTAGCTTATTATCCTCTACAAGGCTAAAAATGCCTATGTTTCTGGGTTTTATCAGGCAAACCCGAAAAAATCACGCCACTTCGCGGCGCTAAATAACAAGTACCTACTATAACATGCAAATCCACATTAAAAATGCTGCAAAGACTTAAATACACGCATAACAAATTGGGGTACATTTTTTTCTCTCGTCATTTCAGCCGACCCTTTCACTCAAAAATGATCGGCGACGCCCCTGGGTACAGCTGACAATTGACATAGTTTTGCTCAGTGTAAGGCAATGTCGGAACAATACAAACTGCAAGCTGACATCTTTCCTTTTTCGATATCCCAAAAGGTCAAAAACCTTTAAAAAAATATACAAACAATTTGAAATCGTGTGGTTGCAAAATAAAGTGGCCCAAATCCGGGAAGAAATGCGAAATTTGGGGTAGGTAAGGTCTGCTAAAAAACAGTTTGCCCCCCCCCCCTCCCCAAACGGCCGGCTGGATCCGCCCTTGATTTGAAGGGTGTTTTGATAGAACGTCAAAAGAAAACAAAAACGAGTGTCACTGTTATTAAATGTCTGTCACCACAGGCACACCGACCGACATACCAACCGATCGCATGACTTGGCGTAGTCTTTGTTGGATTGTGAGGCCCCTTCATTGAGTTATGTAACCAGTGGCGGATCCAGCAGGGGAGGGGGGGTCACGGGGTCATGACCCTCCCCCTTTGGGCCGTGAAGGGGCACTACCGCGCCGGGGGCACCAGGGGCACCACCCCCCGGAGCACCACCACAACCCCAAAATAAAGCAAAAATAAAGCAAAAATAAAGCAAACAATTCCAAAATAAAGCAAAAAATGAAGAAAAAAAGTAAAGCAAAAAATGCTGCGCCGCTATTGCTACGCGGCCCACATCATTCAGGGTTATTTGAGCCAAGGGCACCACCACCAGGGGCACCACCAGGGTGTACCAGGGGCACCACCGTGTCGGTAGGCGGCACTGTGGGGTGAGGGAGGCACCGGGGCACCGTGCGTCCTTAAATCAAGGGGGGAAACAATGTCCTAGTGCCGCCATGAAATCACAAGCATTCGTCGCTGAAGAAAAAAAATCTCGCGAAATGATGCTAAATTAGAATTGCTAAATTATGCAAAGAAAATGTCCCTTCATGCCTCCCGCCCCTTGGGCTATGAACAGAGGCGGTCGCAGGGGGGGGGGGCATCCGGGTCATGCCCCCAAAATCCCACGAGGGGGCAACATATCTTTGCCCCCCCCCCCCCCCCGTAGTCACTGGGAGCCCAGGTGGCCCAAAGGGCCCGCCTTGACTCCAGGTCAGAATGGGCCCTCAGCGAGAGGTCAGAGAGAAGGCCAACTGGATGCCAGAATGACCACTGGAGGATAAAGTGAGTCCTATCGAGGCCAAAAGTGGGCCTTCTGGAGGTCGGAGAGGGCCCTTTGGATGCCAAAGTGGGGCCCTTGTAGGCCAGAGTGGGCCCTCTGGATGTCAGAGGGGGCCCAATGGTATACCGAGGGCCATCTGAAGGCCGGAGAGGGCCCCTGAAGGGTAAAGGGGCCCTCTGAGGACCAACAGGGCCCTCTGAAGGCCAAAGGGATTTTTTTTTGCTGAAAGCCAGAGTGTCCTCTGGGTGTCCCCCCAAACAAAAAACACTTTTTCGTCGGTGCAAGCTTGCCAATTGACACGGCGTTCTTCTTTAGGCCAATAACAAGTATGCCAAATTTCATTTAGATCCTTTGAGTTTTGCCCCCCCCCCCCCCGGGCCTCCGTAAATTGTTGACTCCTACCCAAAAGGTCAAACATCAAAGTCGTCGTACAGACCTCCGCCTGTGCTCATTTGAAAGCTCTTGTCGAGTTGACTAAACTTTAATTCAGTCGAAATGATCCAAATTCAAGTTTGCGTTCTATGAGACATAACAGAGCCCAAAAGCAAGCCTTCAATAGAGCTCTATTGAAGGCTTGCTTTTGGGCTCTGTTATGTCTCACAGAACGCAAACTTGAATTTAGAGCATTTCGACTGAATTAAAGTTTATTCTACTCGACAAGAGCTTTCAAATGAGCACAGGCGGAGGTCTGTACGACGACTTTGATGTTTGACCTTTTGGGTAGGGGTCAACAATTTATGGAGGCCCGGGGGGACTAAAACTCAAAGGATCGAAATGCAATTTTGCGTACTTCTTACTGGCCTAGAGAAGAACACCGTGTCAATTGGCAAGCTTGCACCGACGAAAAGGTGTTGTTTTGGGACACCCTAGTGGGCTCTCTGCAGGTCAGAATGGGTCATCTGAAGTTTAGAGTGGGCCCTCTGGAAGCCAGAGGGGCCCACTGGAGGCCAGAGTTGGCCCTCTAAGAGGCAGGAGTGGGCCCTCTGAAGGTCAGAGTGGGTCCTCTGGAGGGCAGAGTGGGTCCTCTGGAGGGCAGAGTGGGTCCTCTGGAGGGCAGAGTGGGTCCTCGAAGGCAGGAGCCTTCTGGAGGTCAGAATTGTCCCTCTGGAGGCTGAAGTGGGCCCTCTGGAGGTGGAGGCAGCAGTGGGACCTCTGGAGGTAGAGGCCGGAGTGGGCCCTTTGGAGGACAGAGTAGGCCCTCTGGAGGGCACATGAGGGCCTCTGTAAGCTGGAGCGCCCTCTGGAGGTCACCGTCAGCATGGACCCTCTGAAAGCGAGAATGGCCGTCGTGAAGCCAGAGGGACCCTCTGGAGGTCAGAATTGGCCTTATGGAGGCAGGAGTGAACCCTCTGGAGGTGGAAGCTGGAGAGCGCCCTCTGAAGGCCAGAGTGGGCCGTCTGAAGGTCAGAGTGGGGCCCCAGGAAGCCAGGAGGTCCACCCGTATCCAGAGGGGCCCTCTGGAGCTAGAGTGGGCCCTCCGGAGGTCAGACTGGGCCTCTGGAGGTCACAGCGGGCCCTATGGAGGTCAGATGGCCCCTATGGATGTCAGAGTTGGCCCTCTAGAGCCAAAAGTGGGCCTCCTGAGGTCAGTGTGGGCTCCCTGGAGGCAATATTGGGCCCTCTGGAAGCCAGAGGTGGAACTGTAGAGGTCAGAGTGAGCGGGAGGTCAGAGTGGACCCCCTGGAGGTCAGAGCGGGACCTATGGAGGTCAAATGGGTCCAATGGTGTTGAGAGTGGGCTCTGAAAAATACCCTCTCAAACCAGCAAAAGGCCCTGTCGCCGCTTGACGGCCCTTGCAGGCCGACCAGGGTCCTAGGATTTATTTGGAGCTGGGGTGCGGAGTATGGCGGAGTATGGGGTGCCGAGTATGATTATGGCTAAAAATAAGCATAAAGAGTTGAAAATTCAACCAAAAAACACATGTCCTCGGCTTTATCAATGCCCGATTACCTACTCACCAGAATTAGTTTTACCTATTCCAATTATTATTTCTTACCTGTCTTTCCCTCCGCAGGCTGTCCCATCATTACATTCATAAATCAGCATCAGGGTTCCAATTATCTAATACATTTTAAAATAAGGAGTGGAAAATTTACAGTAAAACTCGGGGAAAAGAGTGGAAAATAGTATCCATAGGGTGTCGTTTTCCACCCAAATTGCCCATTGCTAGGACACTGAGGCCGACCGAGGGCCCTTTTAAGCATAGAAAGGGACTCACAGACCGTCATAAGGCTCTTACACGCCTGCTAACGACCCATCGGGCATAGCAACACCCTCTCAGGCTGGGCAAGGACCCTTTCAGGTCAACCAACGGTCTTTTTAAAGACGTTGAGGGCCCAATCGAAATCACTTGGTCATGTTTTGGCTCAGGTAAATATTGAGGTCACTGGAGGTCATCAAAAATGAAATTTTCCAACTTTAGGACTTAGCTCCAGAAACTCCAAATATATTGGGGACTATGATAGCTAGGAAGAAACGAAAAATATAATGAGCTCATGTTAACAGTATATTAATAATTAAAACTATGGTTACAGTATATTAATAATTAAAACTATGGTTACAGTATAATAAGGTTATTACGTATTTTAAAGCTTTTATTTGACCTCCTTACAAAAGTTGAGTTTATGATTTAATGTTTTGTATGAATTTTCGAGCACGGCTCATGATCACATACACAAAACCTTTAAAAAAAACACCAACGACCCATCAACGACCCATCAGAAATATAATATCAGGAAATATACGTATTATCCCAACGCCTTACATAACCACAGCGTTAAAAAGACTAAAAGATAATAAGGTTATATAGTATAATTATATATAATTATATATAGTATAATTATATAATATAATGTGATAAGTAAGGCAAACAGTATTCATAATTAAGGCTTCAGAGGTCACCAAATGTCATGCTGGTATTTCCTTCCAAGAAGTTTTTCGTGCACAACGTTTTACCTAATGAAGATAGGGTAATAATTTCAACGCCATCGTGTTTGTCTCATCGAGGCACTTCGAACCGTATTCACGATGACCGGATTGGGTCAAGTTCAAAATTTGACCTCAGGTCAAGGTCATTTGTGAACTCAGTAGGTAAAGTTGCATATGGAGAGATGCATCTCATCAAGACAAACACAATAATGCGAGTTGCACGCCTCTGAAAAAAAGTGCTAGTGACCTCAGATGTGCTAGTGACAAAAAAGTGATAGTCACCTCCAGACAAGTGCTAGTGTACTCAGCTGACCTTTCATCGCAACAGTTGCACCTGGGTCAAGAGTGAGCTAAAATAACATGATTCTGCAAGAATTGGCCTGATCTAGTTATTTCATATCCTCTGAATAGGAAGCATCCTTTCCATTGACTTGTAATGGGTAGGTCACGAAATTGCCCTGCCCTTTGGTCACCGACA
>JAXIVJ010010447.1:2500-45000 GCA_036785665.1 Chirona hameri
AGGGCATACTTTTATTGGCAAAAAAGCCGAGGAACTGCCTAAAAGGCCATGAGGAGACTCATGTCCCATCAGCACCAAAATTCGAGGCATTCAAACTATAGTATATCACAAGGCTTTTGAAACCAGACACCGTCCCTCGAAAGTGCTACTGACCGAGCTGTCAATCATTCGGTGGTCGTCTGCGACCTGAGTAGCATTCATCACAAGAGAGAGGACGTTAGCGAGGGAGAGGTTAGATAGATCAGACTCGCTGAAGGCCAAGCGCTTCTTAGCAAAAAGGGTGAAATCGACAAGAGTAACCCTGGCCCTACGGGAACCTTTTCTCACCTTCGCCCAACGGGGAGGGGGGAGGGTCCTAACAAGACCCCCTGTTAACTTTCAAACCAAGCAACATAGAGCAATGCGGTAAGAACCAGCATGCTGCCTGTCATGAGTGATGAGAGGAATATAACAATATGCGATTTTTGGGTTTCAGGTTAACGGGTGACCTTCCAGGTCAAGTGAGTGACCTAAGATCGACCACGTTCAAAAGTAGCGATTGTACAGGGCGCTTAGTATAACTTTCGAACGGAGAGAGATAGAGAGACACCGTAAAAAAGTAGCGCGATGCCTGTCGTAAGGAAAATCCAAAGGCATCTCAATTTGAGCACCTAGTTCAACTGATGACCTTTGGGGTCAGATCAATGGCCCTTTGGGTTATGACATGACCTTGACGAAAAGGTCATAGGTCACGATCTAAAAGTCGTATACACTTCAAATTTGTATAGAATACGTATAATTGTTGTCAACTCAGTTACTGAAAATTTCAGGAAGATGCGCTGAACGTGTAAAACATTATTCAATAAAAAAACTCTGGGTTCGTCATAGGACCCCCCCCCCCCCCCCGTAGGGCGAGGGTTAAATATGAGGGTCTTGTAATAATGCAACATAAGCAAATTAACTTTGATACTTCGAGTCTTCGATCTAACATCTTCACGGTTAACCAAGTCAAATTTGTAAAACAAAAATGTGGACAATCAAATGCATTGATCAGCACCAGATAATTATGCAGAAGGCATTAGATTAGACTCGACGAAATATGCTCACATATTTAAACATCTCAAGTCAGCGCAAGTTGACCAAAGTTGACCAGCGCAAGTTGACCAGTCAGCAGATACGTTCGAAAAGACGAATTCATCACCAAAGAATTACCGTAAATAAAGCTTTTTGTACGCTCAATTGGAACAATACTTCAGTCACTGAAGTGTAATTTGTATGCAAAGCGAATTTGGTTGTTGTTTATCTGACAACTTATTTACAATATAATGAACAGTGTTATTAAACCTATAACAAGCCCGTATAATTGTAAGCAGTTCAGTTTCGGTTAATTAATAGATCTGAGAAAATCAACCTAAGCAAACAACTAAATAAGTAAGTAAAGCATTCAGTAACAGTTAAATAATATTTACATAAATAAAACAAAAACATTATTATGTTTCACCCGGTGCCATTGCACAACTATCACGTAATGATCGTGCCATTCGTTTAACACCTGGAGCAGCATAAACATGATTTATGTCGCCGCAAATGTAGCAAACTTTGCCGGCTATATAATTACGGTGCGTCCTGTTATCCTGAAAGATGAGAGAAAGCTCTGTTCATCCTTCTACGAAGCACGTTTCCGTGAAAACTTTGACACTTCGAATACCCCTGTCATCGATAGAATACCTGTAACAATCCAGTCATTCACTTATCAGACAGAGTAAGGAATAACGAACAGCCCCGAAGGGAGAGAAGTCAACCGCACTGTGACTTATTCCACAACAAGTGTGCGTTTAAAACGACAGACAGTCGTTATGTAGAGCCCGTAGAGGTATCAAGGCAATGCAACACTGTGGAGACCACGCACTTGCAACCATTACAGTACAGCCATTACAACCGCAGACTTTCACAACCCGCTACATAAGACATTCACATCAGGAAGACCAACCGCATGAACTCACGGACCGTGCACCGTTTCTGTAGACTGGCTGATGGGCCTCGGTCTACCATGACCACCCTGAGACAGTTCCACAGATCTGCTATCTGCGTTCAGAGCTGAATCATAACCAGGGATACCGCTGTGTAGACCTCAGGAACGGGTTATCTGTTCCTCCCAGCCCGTCACGCCCCGTCCCGCCCCGTCCTGCCTCGTCCTGCCCGGCCCGACCCGTCCCGACCGATCCCGCCCCGTCCCGTCCGATCCCGCCCCGTCCCGCCCGATCCCGCCCCGTCCCGTCCCGTCCCGCCTCGTCCCGCCCCGTCCCGCTCCGTACTGCCTCGTCCCGCCCGATCCCGCCCCGTCCCGTCCCGTCCCGCTCCGTCCTGCCTCGTCCTGCCCGGCCCGACCCGTCCCGTCCGATCCCGCCCCGTCCCGTCCGATCCCGCCCCGTCCCGCCCCGTCCCGCCCGATCCCAGCCCGATCCCGCCCCGTCCCGCCCCGTCCCGCCCCGTCCCGCCCCGTCCCGCTCCGTCCTGCCTCGTCCCGCCCGATCCCGCCCCGTCCCGTCCCGTCCCGCTCCGTCCCGCTCCGTCCCGCCCCGTCCTGCTCCGTCCCGCCCGATCCCGCCCGATCCCGCTCCGTCCCGCCCCGTCCCGCTCCGTCCTGCCTCGTCCCGCCCGATCCCGCCCGATCCCGCCTCGTCCCGCCCAGTCCGCCCTGTCCCGCCCCGCCCCGTCCCGCCCGCCCCGCCCCGTCCCGCCCGAACCCAGCCCGTCACGCCCCGTCCCGCCTCATCCCGCCCCGTCCTGCTTCGTCCCGCACAGTCTGCCCTGTCCCGCCCCGCCCCGTCCCGCCCGATCCCGCCCCGTCCCGCCCAGCCCGCCCTGTCCCGCCCCACCTCGCCCCGTCCCGACCGATCCCGTCCCGCTCCCGTCCCCATTTGCCATCCCCCAGCCATCGCCGCCAATCAACTGTAACTGCAACCAACCAGGCGAAACACATGAGTCGAGATCGCCGCTGCCGCGCCGCCAATAGCGCCGGTAACAGATCCGGCGCGGCGGGATCGCCTCACGTCGGACACGGCGCGGCGGGTTCGCCTCCACTGGCGCAGCACGAACCGCTAGCTGGCGCCGCCCGTCCGCCTCGCCCGTCCGGCTTCCCGCCCGGCCGGCCGGCCCCGGCTGGCGAGCCCGCGCCGGTCGCCGCTGCCTAGCAGCGTGACCCAGGCCACTCTACTGTGAAGCGACACAGACCGGCCGAGCTGCGCTAACAGGGGCAGTTGGCGAGCAATGGGCCGAGTATGGACAGTCACCGGTAATCCGGTCTGGTATTAGGTTAAAGTTCAGGCTTCAGTGCCTGTCAAATGTGGATGTAAGTGGGTGAGGTAATAATAGTCAGAGGCGCAGCCAGGGGGGGGGGGCAAGGGGGCAATTACCCCCCCCCCCCCCTACGGGTCACAGGGGGCCACCGAGATTGGCCCAGATACCATTTGCATTAGCTAAATGGCTTTAAAAAGCCGCAGAGAAGCCCACAAACCAGGCAAGGGTCACTCTGGTGCATGACAAGGGCCCTCAGAGCCACTGAAGGGCTTTCGAAGCCAGCCCAGGGGGCTTCTTGGGCATGTCCAGGGGCCCATTGAGCCCACTTAAGGGCGCAAAAACATGCCTAGGGACCTTTCGAGCATAACCTGGGGCCCATTGAGCCCACTCAGGGGCCTAAAAAACCTGCCCAGGGGCCTCTAGCGCATGTCCACTTATCCAAGGGCCAATTGAGCCCACCAACGGCCCAACAAACCTGCCCAGTGGCCTCTCGAGCATGGCCAGGGACCCATTGAGTATGTTCAGGGGCCTCTCGAGCCTGCCCAAGGGCCCATTATAGTCTGTGTTGGGGCCTCTCGAACCTGCCCAGGGGCCCATTATAGTTTTCCCAGGGCCCATCGGGTCTGTTCATGGCAGCGGTGGCGCTACGGGGGGGGGGGGAGGGCAGGAGGGGCAGTCGTCCCCCCCCCCCTCCCTGTTGTCGGTCAGGGGGAGGGAAAATACATCTTTTGCCCCTCATGTCATTTAACCCTATTCCCTGCGGGGCAGATTATGCCCCTCCCGGTGGTTTTTTACTTGCCGCTTCTACACCGTTAAGCCTAGCGTCCTGAAACTTTGTGACTTTTCTTAAAATTGAACGGTGCGTCTTGTGGCAAAATTTTGAAAAAATTGGTCCGGCAGAACCGGTTCCAGACTCCTGTTTTGGGGAGGGTGTTACGAATGCGGTTTTTCAGGACCTCTCGGTTTGCCAAGGGGCCATTGAGTCTGTTCAGGGGCCTCTCGAGCTTATCCAGAGGGCCATTGAGTCTGTGAACGGGGCCCTTGAGCCTGCCCAGGAGTTGCTAGCCGTCGCCTGGAGCGCCTGCTATAGCTGGAGCGCCTGCTAGCCGTGGTCGGCGCGGTCACAATGCGCGGTAATGTGCTGTATTCTGACCAACTGGTGCAATGTTTTATTGGGTTTAAAAATGGTAATTTGATAAGTCTGATGCGTTTTTGAATTCGTGGGGGGGAGGGGTGGTGGTAATACAAAATAATTCAACAATTTCCGCTCAGGAGAGTATACTGCAGTATTTGTCAGTCAGGGGCGTCGCCGACTGGAGGGTCGGGGGGGGTGGTCTGGGCAGGCTCCCCCACTCTTAAAAGGCGGGGGTCGACACCCCACTTTTTGCGGGGGAAATTCACAATTTATCGTAAAAATTGCCTTTTCAGAAGTCAAAATCCAGCTATAGCTATCTAGTGTCAAAAACTGGAAAATTTCGCCCCGCTTCGCGGCATGGCACATGTTTCGCAATTGCGTATACAAATTTGCAAAATGGGAAAAATAATTACATTGAGTGTCTGGCAGAGGCTCTCCTTGGCGGTAATTGTTCGCCCCAGGACTGATTCCCTTCATTCAATATTAACCTTCAAGTTTCCAGCAGGCTGCATGTTTAGCTAGTCTGCCGATTTCAGAAAAAGGCGACGCGAGCGCAAAGACGAGGACATCGGCACCCGGAAGCTGCTCCAGCGGTGCCCAATTTGCTGGACCGAAGAGCTGATGGTGGGAACAGGCCAGGACCATCTCCCCAAGCCACCCCTCCCCCCACCCCACAGGTTCCTCCAGATCCACAGGGACTATTTATGCGCGAAAAAGTAGTTCTGCCTCTTGCTACTTTCAAACCATTTGCACTGTTACCAGTTGTTTGTTACAGTTCGGTACATGTGTAATGTGTATACAGTTATTTTTATCATATGCACTATTGAGCGCTGACTGCCGCCGGTCATCGTGATTTACCATCCGAGTATATGAAAAACTACCTTAATTTCAACATGTTTCATCATACCGAGATGTGCAACCAGGAAAAGGGGTTACCTGAGGCTTGGCTCCACACATGGTCTGGTTCCAATATTAAAATTGCGTTTTCCACGACCTAAAATTAAAATGTTCACGCCACTTCGCGGCGTCACATCAGTGGTCATCGTCATAACGAAGCCATCGTCGTCGTCTTCGTTTCGTCGTAACGCTGAATTGAATTAATAACATTTTTAGCTTCTTATCCTCTACAAGGCTAAGAAGCTCAAAATGTCTATGTTTCTGGGTTTTATCAGGCAAACCCGAGCAAAAAAAAATGTGCCGCTTCGCGGCGCTAAATGACAAGTACCTACGTACTATAACATGAAAATCCGCATACAAAAATGCTGCAAAGGCTTAAATACAAGTATAAAAATGGGGGAACATTTTTTCGTTATTTTATTGTGGGGACCCACACTCAAAAGCCGACCCACACATGTTGTCACCTAAGAGAGGTTTTCTCTCCTGCACGTAACAATACAAATTAGTAATGCGCTCAGTTAAATGCCTACTGAGGGTCCTGGTCCAATCCAACTCATGAAAAGTAGACGAAGAAAAATTGTTAAAAAGGGGGGCCTCACAAAATAAAGTGGCCGAAATCCTTAGAGTTTTCATATCCAGGAGTATTTTTGGGGGTGGGGGCAGGGGCGGAGCTTCTCCAAACAAGTGTGGGGGGGGGGGCTGAGCTGGAAAAAAAATCGTTTAAAGTACCATCAAAATCCACAAAATGCGGATTTCTCCCCGGATTTGACCCACTTCTTCGTCAAAGTGGGGGGGGGCTGAAGCACCAGTTGGGGGGGGGGGGGGGCTGAAGCCCCCAACTGAATAGAAACCTACACCCCTGGTGGGGAGCCTCTCCCAGGGGCTTGCCCCCCCCCCCCCCTTCTTACACTGGCGGATTCAGGGGGGATGGGGGGGGGGGGCGGCAGGAGGTAAATCCCCCCCCCCCCCACCATCCCAAGCTCGACGAGGGCGGCAATAGAAATTAGCCCACCCCCCACCCCAAAAAAAAATCCGCTGAAACTGGGGATGAAAAATGGGTACTGACTGCGAAAAAAAATACTAACTTTTTGCGAAAACAAAATAAATTTTCCCCTCGTTCGTGTTTCTTCCATTTTGTAGCATTTTGGTAGCAGGAGGGAAAGTGGCGCGTGCATATTTGGAAATGCCGAATACAAAATCCAGACCCATCTTACTTAAGTAGCCATAAGGCAGCCAAAACTTAAAGATATTGCTTTGAAATTCGGTTGGGTATTGTCTATAGTTCGTTTTCCAATATAGGTATATTTCGGTTTTTCAATATGTTTGGAAATTTTGATTATGAGGATTTTTCTCTCCACTTTTTTGTCTTCATAAAATCATATAAAATATCAAATCATATGGGAAAAAACAGTAATATATATTGGAGAACCAAGTATGGACGATGCTCAAACCAAATGTCAAAGCAATATATTGAGTGTTGACTGACTTATGGCTCCCTAAGCAGTGACGTACGCAGCAATTCACAAAGGACCAGGTCATTGTCTTGAGGGGCGCCACCCGATCGACGGGGCGCCGCCAATATTTAAGAAATGTTGCGAGGGGCGCCTCTCCTTCCGCACCGTGCGGAAGGAGAGTCACTGGCCGGAGGGGCGCCGTCACTCGCCGAAGAGGGGGCAGTCACAATTCAGAGGGGCGCCGTCACTCGCCAGAGGGGCGCCGTCACTAGCCGGAGAGGCGCCGTCACTCGCCGGAGGGGCGTGGTCACTGACCGGAGGGGCGCCGTCACTGGTCGGAGGGGCGCCTTCACTGACCGGAGGGGGGCGCCGTCACTGGCCGGAGGGGGCGCTGTCACGGGCCGTAGAGGCGCCGTCTAGGGCAGAGGACGCCCTCACTGGCCGGGGGCGCCGTCACTGACCGTAAGAGTGCCGTCACTGGTCGGGGGAGCGTCCTCACTGGCCGGAGTGGCGCCGTCACTGACCAGAGGGGCGTCGTGACTGATCCGTGTGGCGCCCAGCTTTGCATGGGCGCCTCGGGTCCAAAGGACTAGGTCATGACCTGCATGATCTGATGCTCGGTACGCCACTGTCCCTAAGTATGATGGGTCTTGACGTCGCCACTGTCCCTAAGTATGATGGGTCGTGGCGCGTCTGGCGCTATTTTCGATCTGGAGCGATTCCTACAACCAACGTAAGATAAAAAAACGTCGCGTTTTGGCGCCAAAGTTTATAGCGCTGAATAGCGTGCGTGAAACGCATTTCGACAGTATTTGAGGAATTGTGACTGGGACTTCGGTATCGTTGTTTTCCCTTTCCCTGTAAACATGTAGCAAAATAAAATTCACACTTTATGAATGTGTAGGTAAAGTTAATATTTTTCATTGTCAAGGTCATTTTAAATTACCATAACTTGGGATGGCTACTTTGGCCTCAGGTCATATCCAGACTCAAGTAATTGGCACCAATTTTAAATCTGACACCCATTTTGCACCATGCTTAGGTAGGTACCTATCCCGATGATGCATTTCATGGGTGCTATGAGTAGAGGTCTCACAATTTTTAGCATTTCCAACTAGTCAAGATCAGACTCAGCATGAACTTAGCTACAACAAATGTTTGAAAGCGACAGAAGAGGTAAAATTGGATTTGTCTGTTTTGTTTTACTACTGGCGGATCCAGGGGGTGGGGGGCATTAGGGGCAAATGCCGCCCACAGGAACATGGCGGGTATTCAATACAAGGAACCCCCCCCCCCCCCCATCCACTCAACGACTTTTCGCGCCGACGACCCGACTCTACCCCCCCCCCCCCCCCCCCGGTCAACAACTTTTCTCTGATGAACCGGAGCGATATTTTAGCCCCCCCCCCCCCCCCCACCATTCTCGAACCCTAGATCCGCCAGTGCTTTCTGAAGGTCTGGCTGCGCCCCTGATAGCAGTTACAGTTGGTGTAAGTTACATTAAGGTAATCAGGTTACGGTTGATGGGGATTTAGTGGGAGTCCCGGTCCCCGGGACTATTGTATGCGTCAGGTATTGAATGTTCTGTTTTATACTATTGTCTTGAAGGGTGGGACACTGGTTGGTGACGACGCAGAACAAGTTGCTTTCATTGTCATTCTGACACTGTACATTGAGCGACACGAAAACATCTGATGATTATCATCGACCACGGCGGTTAACACGCACACCCCATAACTTTCAAACAACACAAAAAGCTGCACAAAATATAACTCACTATTTGAAGAGCATGGGTAGCAGAGCTTCACAATGTTTGTAAAGCTCTGCTGCCGCACAGGCCCATGTTTCCTAAACTATACAGCCTTGTAGATATTTGCCGTGCTTCGGTATCTGGAAAATGTTGGATAATGTTCCGGGTTCATGGATAATTTTCCAGGATCACGTTCGATATCTGGAAAATGGAAAATCATTCGCGATAACTTTCCGTCGCGGGCGAGAATCGTGGAAAATGTCTGGAGCGGGGTCGCTTGGATATTATCCCTTCTTTGTAGTCAGCTGACTGCCGCTGGGTTTCACCGGCGGCCATTGGCTGTCTTTTAACTTGAGTTTTTGCACATGTTGTGTTCTCAAAGTAATTCCGGTTGCTTTCAAGGTCAACTAATACCAATTTCACGCCTGTGTTGAGATACATACATGTTTACAGCGCACACAAAAAAGTCGATGGGTAATTCTTGCAGATACCGAACGCTCTGCGGGGCGATACGACAGAGTAGATGCCGAACGCGCGAAGGGAAAATTATGGGCGATAGTTATCCAGTGGGAAATATCCAAAGGAAAAAAGCGCGGGCGATATCTCCCATTTAAATAATTCGAATGATAGAAACTTATATATCATCATATCATCACTGATCACAAATTAATGTAATTATGTTTTTTTTTTACATATGACCTAAATTCAGGTCACGTGATTTCGTAATGTTCTCAGTGAAAATTCGTGATTTTTTAGGTGGAATAGGAGGATGGCAGGCCTTTCGAATCACGTGAAAACCTATTCCACTCAGTGATCAAGACCACGTGATGACATAATTCAATATTTCGCCGATAGAGGCGGCTGTGGAATGTGGATCCTCAAGAACAAAACATCGAATTTTCTCATCCTTATTTGCAGACCGAGAATGCTATAAAAGTAGCCAAAAGTATTTTATATAGGTACAAAATGTACAAAGTTGGCATTTTTTTTTCTCTCAACAAATCCATTTAATAATCAAGCAAGGTCATTTAATAAATCAACCTCAGGTCACGTGACCTTGATGTCATGGAGCGACCTGCAGGGGTCATGCTATGCATCATTGAATGCAGCTCAACGAGGCAAATGTAATGCTGTTGAGTAAAGCTCTCTAGCCCAATTACGTGCAAAATTATTACCAAAGACGTGCTGGTGACCATGATTTTTCCAAATACAAAAATATAAAAAAGTATTTAGAGAAAACACCTATCGCCATTTTTTGTTTACCATCGAAGGCTAATGTATCAAAGTCGATTTTGGTATGGGAAAAATATCGAATTTTAAATAGCCACATTATAAAATCACGTGATCTGGCTTGAGATCACATGATGTTAAAATTCCAAAATTTGGGAATTTCCAATAAAATGATTACATAATATTATTATATGGCTTCTGACGATTTTGATGATATATGACTTTATATGACTCGCATGATTTAGATGGGAGATATTTCCCTGAAAATTATAGTTTTGCATAACATTACAAAGTTTTCCAATGCTGAAATTCGAAGATCATTCGACGGACGTTGCCGAAAATTTCACAGCGTGAATCTACGGCCCATGCAGATAATCCCGACACGTAGTGTTATCTAAATATGATATGTAGGGTGTTATGGCCTGGTCGATCTGTCATGGTGCTGGGGTCAGGTCGGGTCGCCGGGCGGGGAGCGGGGCAGACCGTGACCGGCAGTCGGGGTGTGCGGCAGTGTTGGCCACGGGCCGGGTATACCCATAAGCACCCATTCAATCCCTTCACCGGCTTGGGTCGGGTATACATTTTGTATTCAAATGAGCTACGGGCGGGTATCACGGGGTATGGGCACCAAATGTGCACTTGCCATGCCGCTAAGTAGCTTAATTTTCAACGTGATTCTATACGTGAATAATATTTTGAAATTTGTGATGAAGGCATAACTGTTGTCTTGTTACTAGGAGTTCATTATCGGTAATTATGTGGCTCGTCTTGTATTATTTTCCCCAGCGGACGGGCACCGGGCCTGCCATTGGGACTAGCCAACGGGTATGGGCGGGCATGAGCTAAGAGTCAGTGGGCCCGGGTAGGGCCGGGCTTGAGCATGAAGGGTCCGTGGCAAGCGTGTGAGGAGCCGCGGTGCTTTTACTGTTTTGGACCCGTGCGATACAGTCATTAAGTTAGTTCCCGCCATTGACTGGGGAGGGAGGGGGCGTTTAACGCCCCCTGATGAATTTTCGTAATATCTAAAAAAAACTAATAGCGCTATCAGCGTGAAACTTCGGGTACCTTCTTCTAAATCACGTTTACGTCTTCTGTGAAAAAAATAAAGCAATTTCGTCGACAAATTCCGAGTTATAGCGAATTTAGTGACGTCACTACACACGAGTTTTACACCAAAATCAGCTAAAATGTAACAGACCGTACAAATGCCATATTTAAAGTAAACTGCAATCCAAAAATGTCAAAAGATAGCAAATGGCAAGAGCTACAATATGGCTATATCGGAGTTTTAAACGTTTTGGTTTTTGACCCCCCTCCCTCCCCCCAAAAAAAAACACAAAATAAAATTTGTCAAAGATATTAAAAAAGCCGGAATATATGTCAGAGAACCACACATAGAAAACTACCATACCAAATTTCAGAATGATATTACCATTTTTGACTGACTTATGGCATCTAAAGTTTGGGTAACTCATGACGTCATATTTACAAACTGCGATTTTTGGCTTGTATTGACCAGGTACAGACAAATAAATAGCACTACTGTATTACTGGCACAATACTGGTCTAGAAACATCACTTTTTTATTTAGATTTATCAATTTAACATTTTTACCTTCATTGACCTGAACTTGACCTGAGCTTGACATTAACTTCACGTAAATGAAATCAGGTGGTAAAATTACTATCACTATCGAATTATACGTGGAAAAGAACTCATGAAACATGTGTTGCATGACTTTCGTAGCTATTTTGAGCATAGTGACCTTTTGTGACCAGGCCTTGACTTTGACCTTGGCCAACAATCTCACTTTAGCTCATGCTGGATGTGTATCATACCTTTGGCAGCACTTTGGGTGATCATGGTCGTAACCGAAGGCTTTGGATGGCAAGTATGGCCCATAAACTGAAATACGGCGATTTTGACCTTTGACCTGACCGTGACCTGACATTTGACCTCACTTTGAAATGTTTGAGCATGTTTTAGATTTGTCTCATTGAGGGATATCGAATGCCGCCTTGCGCGTCTCGCTGCGATCATTGGTTCGGAAGATAACCCTGGGGCGTCCCCCCCCTCCCCCCAGTCAATGGCGTTCGGCTGAGACCCAGTCAATGCCGGGTTAAAGACGGTGTCTATGGGTTTGAGACGGGAGCGCACCAACGGACACTTTCACAGTTCACCTAAACAGCAATGAACATGCTGATCGCCGACACTTCAGCGAAGAAAATCAAGGTCTCTCAAGATATGTCAATGGGTGAACGGGTTAACATGTGAACGGGTCAACGGGTGAACGGTTAAACCATCCACTAGTGCTTTCCGATACAATCTAATCCTTCTTAGCTTCGTACAACCAAGTAAACATCATCTGGTATCCAAAACAGAGCCGAGGAAACGAAACAGAACTCCACAGAGCCAATGAGGACCTGGCAGAATGCGGTCATGCGTTCGGGGCTGCTGCTTGGGGCTGCGTTCGGGGTTGCGTTCGGGCAGCTGATTGGGACTGCGTTCGGGACTGCTGCTCGGGACTGCTGCTCGGGGCTGCAGCTCGGGACTGCTGCTCGGGACTGCTGCTCGGGACTGCTGCTCGGGGCTGCTGCTCGGGGCTGCGTTCGGGCTGCGTTCGGACTGCGTTCGGGACTGCTGCTCGGGACTGCTGCTCGGGGCTGCTGCTCGGGACTGCTGCTCGGACTGCGTTCAGGACTGCTGCTCGCGCCCGTTTCACTCCCATTTCGCGCCCGTTTCACTCCCGTCTCGCAGCGTCAGGGCCGGTTCTGGGGCAGAGTGAGCTCCACTGATTGGGAGAGGGAAAGCCGATCCGGTGCGGCCCAGCGGGGCGCGGCGGCGGCGGCGGCGGCGGCGGCGGCGGAGAGCATTCGATCCGCCGGCACGGCACGGGGCGACTCGGAGAGACAGCATAGAAGCTCAGGACACTCTGAGAGGCGGAGCGGACTGCGATAGGGGAACGCAGGACGTCGCGAGGGACGGAGCAGACGGATCAGACGGAGCAGACGGAGCAGACGGAGGGAAGGCAACAGAGGACGAACATCCCGGGAGACGGAAGAGAAGCTATAGGAGACGAGACACCCGCAGGACGGCCACAGACCAGGTCTGGCCGGAGGTACCCTCCGGGGAGCTTCTTCCATCTCTGGATAGCTTCCAGCCTCCGAAGCGGTCCCTGATCTGGACCCTGATCCCTGATCGCCCTAGTCCCTGATCTGGACTCCATCTCAGTTCGGCAGCTCTGATCTGGACTCCATCGCAGCTCGGCAGCTCTGCTCAAGCACAGCTCCTGAAGGGCACAGCTGCTGGCCGGGACGAGCGGTGACCAGAGGTCATATCAGGCCGGGGACACTGCAGCGCAGAGGACATCAGGGGACATCGGGGGGCACCAGTCCACCAGGACATTAGCACGGTCTCTTCGGTGACATCCAGTCACATCAGAAAGCAAGGTAAGTGAAGGCGTTTCGTTTTAAGCCAGAACACAAATCGGTGTTGTATTGCTCAACTAATTAGTTTGGATTCCTAACGGGTGAACAATAGTAACGGGCGAACCTAATGGGCGAATAATAGCACGTTTGTTTGCATGTGTGAATGTGTCTTTGCCCGTTTTGGTCGCCTGCAGATCGTGTGAATGTGTCCTTGCCCGTTTTGGTCGCCTTCAGATCGTGTGAATGTGTCCTTGCCAGTTTTGGTCGCCTGCAGATCGTGTGAATGTGTCCTTGCCAGTTTTGGTCGCTTTCAGATCGTGCGAATGTGTCCTTGCCCGTTTTGGTCGCTTTCAGATCGTGTGAATGTGTCCTTGCCAGTTTTGGTCGCCTTCAAATCGTGTGAATGTGTCCTTGCCAGTTTTGGTCGCCTTCAGATCGTGTGAATGTGTCCTTGCCAGTTGTGGTCGCCTTCAGATTGTGTGAATGTGTCCTTGCCAGTTTAAGTCGCCTTCAGATCGTGTAAAATATTCACCAAACATAACATGCACTGTTTAGCAGTAGTTTATTTTAAGTGGTTTATATTAAGCCTTAACGTGGTTCGGAACCATGTTTGCTCTGGCAGTAGGTGCGCGTAGGTATAATACTAATATGTAGGGTCTATTTTAAGGAAATGTCAGTGGGGGGGGGGGGGGGGGGGGATTGGATAAACGTGTCTATTTTACAAAGGTAAAAAGACGTAATCCATATGCCAAAGGAATGCATCATTGAGCCGTGTTTGGCAGTAGGTATTTCACCGCAATTGCTATAGCGGGGTGTAACGTGTTTTGCTTAGTGGATAATATTTCCACTTTTCACAGTATATTTGAAATAACGCCTTTTGACAAGGGTTGGTTACAACTTACAGCGCTGTAAGTTTCACTAATCACATACAAATTGTCATCAATAGAAGGCTTTCGAAATAATAATGGATGGAGCTTTACAATGCGGGCATATTACTGTATCAGTTTATCAATTATAATGTCGAAGTAGACGAACTACTCCAATAAATGGAAGCTATTATGATTTGATTCACTCCATGTATTCATATGAGTCAAGTTCGATCTTCGTTATGATGATGGTGATGATAACGGTGGTGATATGTTGATAATGATGATGATGATGATGATGCTGATGACGATAATGATAATGATAATGGTGATGATTATACAATGATTTATGATAAATGGCACCGGGATATAATTTCCTTATATCAAAAGTTGTTCTCCGGTTGAAGCTCAGAGATAAAAGCAATGGAAATTCGTCACACAGCATATCGTATCAATGTAGTGCGGGACGACGACGAACGGTGTATTGCTACTTGATATAATTGTTTTGTTAAATGTTGAAGCATTTGTAGGGAGACTGGGGTCAATTGTAACATTTTTTAACATGTTTGATTCTGGAGCCAAAACGTTATAGGCTAGAGAACTCTTTCTCATATTTTCACAAACGTTGCTGTTTTGCCTCTGTAGCAGATGTGAAATGATTCCGAAATAACTACTTTTAGGGGTCGAAATGTCGGTATGAAAAAGTCACTTCAGCTGTTACAATCGACCCAGGTACGGGATCAATTGTAACAGCACCCGGGGTCAATTGTACCATGTTAACGAATGGTGTAGTGATATCAACTTTTATCCATAGCAGCTTTTATTGAAAATGAAAACTGGCTCCTTACTCCCTGAGCTCTTCCTGGATAAAACAAAATAACAGTTCCACCTTGCTCAGGGCAAAATCAAACCCCACATCATAAAAATGCGACTTCGCAACGGATGAATCTCTCACATCCTTAACACGCGCACTGGAGGGGGGGGGGGGGCGAAATCCGACCACCCTCCTGTTTTTTTTATTATATATAATAAATATATCCTGATTTTACGGGTCCATATGCATCATGTATAGTGCACCTTCTCACAAATGAATGGCGCGTCGTTTAAAGTAAGCAAAATACAAATCGTCCGAAAACTTTTTGAGTTATAGGCCATCAAAGTCCGATACCTGATAAAAACTTCCTAATGTCTCCAAAATGACCGCAGTGAAATGTTGATATGTAAATGACCTGAGGTCAAATGCAATTTCTATCATACCTGTTGTATCATTAGATTTTCCAACAAATCATTACAACAAACATTTTGGGGGGTATATACATGCAATCAATGCGTTCCATAACAATGTCAAGCCAAGGAGCGCATAACAAGCAAAATTTAGCATATTTGACCTCATTTAACCTTGAAGATATTGACCTAGAGTCATTATACTTTCACAAAACAGAGATCCCACAGTACCTCTATACCCTACAAATTTCGTTATTGTGGCTCTTAGGCGGGCCGAGATCTTAGTGGGGGGGGGGGGGGGCGGATTCCGTCCCCCATCCCCTCCAGTACGTGTAATTATCAGAGGCCCTCCAGTGCGCGTGTTAACTCTTCCTGGATTAAAAAAACACACAGGTCCTTCTCAGGTTAAAGCAACTATCTAACAGGGCTTAGCAGGCCCAGAACACTTCTTGACCAAGTGTGCTATAGTAGAGAAAACAGCACAACTCGAAACACTTCTACAATCTGTGCCGCACGGTCTGTAGTCGTCTACTCGCCGTCCGATTCGCAGTTGGCACATATGGGGTGAGCGGTTTCGAAGCGATCTCCGATGGACCGGACAGTTCGATCCCCGAGGGAACAGGCTGTTCGATCTCCGATAGAAGAGGCTGTTCGATCCCCGATAGAACAGGCTGTTCAATCCCTGATGGATTAGGCTGTTCAATCCCTGGTGGATTAGGCTGTTCGATCACCGATGGATTAGGCTGTTCAATCCCTGATGGATTAGGCTGTTCAATCCCTGATGGATTAGGCTGTTCAATTCCCGATGGATCAGCCTGTCCGATACCTGATAGACCAGCCTTTGCAGGAAGTGCTATGTCCTCTGTGGCCACGCCCTCGGATGCCTGATTGGTTAGGGGTGCATTTTTGGTCTGTCTCATTTTTGGTCGGCCTGTAACGTCGCTCGGTGCGAAGTCTTCGTCGGTAAATATATCCGGATTGCATGGACTGATGCCTGTTGTCCGGAAGCCACTCTGGATGTTACTTGTGGTGAACGCCGAAGCCGAAACCCAGGCCTCCGAAGCGATCTGCGGGATATCGTAGATGCTGGTCGTCTTTCCTGGGGTGCTTCTCATCCACGTATCCATGTGATTTGTGAGTGGAACGGCGCCTCGTAAACGGCCCAACACGCTTCTGTCCAGAGGCAGTCTGTAGGCGGTGGGAACAGTGAGAAGGAAAAGTGAGCATAACTACTCCGCTGTCCTTCGCCAGGTCGAGGACCTCCACACTGAGGTGAGACGCGTGGTTGTCGAGCAGCAGTAATACCGGTGACTCGGGCGTAGGCTTCACGCTCGCGCAGGAGTGGGGACCCTCACGCAGGCGTAGGCACGCTCGGTTCCCCGCCCAATAGGGGCGGTTTACTGGTAGTATGACCATAGGGGTCAATTGTAACACTGTTACATTTGACCCCAGCAAAAATGTTACAATTGTCCATGTCACGCCGCGCCATCTTTGAGACGAAACTGACGCAAAACGAGGTGGCTTGGGCGGCAGCTACGGCACTCAACTTCCGGCCAATTAGTCCCACTCCGGCTACTCAAACTCTTAAATCCGTACATACACATAAAATAAAATACACCAATGAGCTAATCTTATTCTAAAATAAAAAAGTTACAAGACACCCAAAAAACACATAATTATGAACAATACCTACTCGACTCACTTGTCGCATCGTCTTCAAACTCCGTGAGGAAAAAAATACGTTGTTTTGATGAGAAAAAAAGAAGAAGTTTTTAAGTACAATAATTATCAAAGTATATTCATTATGGAGCATAATATTAGGTTCCTATAATTTTTTTCAATGTGGGCGAACTTTCGTGACGGGGGGGGGGGGGGGGCAATTCTGCTGACTGCGGGGGCATTTGCCCCTCTCCCAGTTAACATGTTAAAATAGGCATTGCTAATATGTAAATTAGACTCAAATATTATTGGTTTGGGAAATTATTTCTGTGAAAGCAAATTTTGCTATGGCAGGCGGCAGCAACAGTATCAAAATAGATTATCTTTGATTTATTTTCCTAATTGGCTACATTTTTACTAATATTTTCATTTTTGTATGAAGTCGGCGAACAAACATTTTCAGCACATACAAGTAGATATCTCATAACAGGTGTATCACAAGGTAAATATTTAAGTCTTCGTTATTCTTATTCCTTAGTTATTGCTGTTATTTAAGTATTTAAGGAAAAAGAGAATTTGTGTTATTAGATTATATACGGCGTCACTATGTATACAAGTTGGACTGGATTGAGTTAACGGATAAAATAACGCTATTACTCGTTCAAATTCGTTCAAATTCGTTCAAATTCGTTAAAAACATTTATATGATAAGAAACGTCACCGGCCGCAGTGTCAATTATAAATGAGCAAAAGCGAAGAAGTCGAGTAGTTGCGAGACACGCAGAACGCATATTAGACTGCATATGCAATAATTATAACATTTACACTAACATAACTAATTATAATCTGATAAACCATTACAACGGGCACGTAATACCCATAAGTACAGTGAATCACAATTCAAGCACTGCCCGATTTCGTGGGAACGCCAGGACAGCGTATTGTAAGCATATACGCTTGCGTGGATGCGCTAGCACGTCTAAATGGATAAATAAACTAAATTAACTCGCGGCACCATTTGATTAGCTCGATGAGAGGTGCGTCGTCAGGTCGGGCGAGGGAGTGTCCCGTTCCCAGGATCTGACTAATCCTATCACGTCCCAGATCTCCGGGTCTCTCTCGGTCTCCGTCTCCGTCTCCGTCTCCGTCTCCGGGTCTCCTGGAAACAACATTCCCTGGCATCCGCCCGGGACAACATGAGAAATCGCTCTCTGTTCCAGTGTGT
The DNA here is from genome assembly GCA_036785665.1 of Chirona hameri. NCBI lineage: Eukaryota > Metazoa > Arthropoda > Thecostraca > Balanomorpha > Balanidae > Chirona > Chirona hameri. Next base: position 20,648 of record JAXIVJ010010447.1, read on the forward strand.
AGGGCGATTTTATATCCTAGTTAAACGCATCATTAAACAGCTGGGTTGATGTTCTTGAATTGGTGCATATTCATTAGTTCACTGATAGCAGAACAGCGGAGAAGGTTAGAAGCATTTCGCTACGGTACCAAATAAGGATCGATTCTGTTAGGCCGTCGCGTACAAATCTCTTTCGTATCTCTTTCAGTGCAGAATACAGGGCCTAAAGTACCACTATGACGGGTCAGAATTTCCGAGGATGAGAGCTGTCTTGTTTTCCTTCACCACAGAACTGACAAACAAAATGGTTATATTTACTTTCTATGGTCTGCTCCCGGCACTAGGATACGACACGAAAGTCAGGATTAGTAGCAATAAAACGAGTTTCTCTGAGGTTGTTTATGTAGACATGTGGTTAGAAATACAGCCGCTTCAGCATGTGACCACTTCACTGCTTCGCTTCATTGCTTTTATGGCGGCGTAGGTTAGGTAGATCTCCCACAAGTACCCCGTGAAATCCCCAGGATGTTCCCTTTCTTTTCGAAACACTATTTAAAAACTGCCGTTTCCGTTCCACATATTGGTGCTGTTGCCGCCGTTTAAACTTTTATAATTATCATTCTCAGTCTCACTAGTGTGTCCAGTGGCTCCGTACAGCTGACCTGTGACCCATGACCCGTGACATGTGACCTGTAACTTATGACTATGACCTGTGACATGTGACCTTCACCTGTGACATGTGACCGTCACATGTGACATGTGACCTTCACCTGTGACATATGACCTTTTCCTGTGACACGTGACCTTCACCTGTGACACGTGACCTTCACCCGTGACATGTGACCTTTTCCTGTGGCATGTGACCTTCACCTATGACATGTAACCTTCACCTGTGACATGTGAGTCACATGTGACATGTGACAGTTACATGTGACACGTGACCTTCACCTGTGACACGTGACCTTCACCTGTAACGTGACCTTCACTTGTGACATGTGACCTTCACCTGTGACATGTGACCTGCGACATGTGACTTGTAACCATGACCTGTGACCTGTGACCTCTGGCCTCTGACCTGTGACCTGTGTCCTGTGACCTGTGACCTGTGACCTGTGACATGTGACCTGTGACATGTGACCTCTGACCTGTGACCTCTGACCTGTGACCTGTGACATGTGACCTGTGACCTGTGACCTGTGACCTGTGACCTGTGACCTGAGACCTGTGACCTGTGACATGCAGCTAACCTGTGCGTCTTCTGCCCTCAGATGCGCAGTCAGCTGCTCCTGCTGGCTGTATTCGCTCTGGTCCTCGGAGGAGTGCTGGCCGGCCGCCCCGCGACAGATGATAGCAGAACCCCCGGCAGACCGCAGGGCAGGGCGCTCCTAGGACGCAGACACAGGTAGGGCTTTTCTGTCACCATTTACATGTGGCCATTCCAGATCGTGAATACTATCAGATGTATCGATAGGTTCGATGGTATGTGACATGGGGGACAGAGCGGAGAGACATGCTCAATTGCTTAATGTCCATCATATTTTAGGCTTATTATCGCCTAATTAGTTTGAAAATGTGCAGAATTTTGGTATGCCTTTCTCTTTATCCATAAAAAATGCTTTGAATTTAGCCAGGCGGAGGGTGCTCTGCAGAGTCCACATATGGACATAACTACGGACTAACTAATTCGGTCCTTTCTTTTCACTAATGCTTCGCAGTTCTTACTTTTATTCGTAGAGCCCGCTAACTCCTTTCTCAGTATCTGCAAAAACACCATTTCGACCAACATCAGCCTGGTTTTCAGTTGGCTGAGATCCAGATCTTTAGCGGTGTGCTCTCATTCTAACTCTCGACTCACTTTCCCCGCCACCACTTTTTATGGCCATGATATGATAATAAGTCGAGCCCTACTTTTACCTGATTGGGATGCGATGTCCACTTTCCCCTTCGAGGTTGCGAGCCCCATTTGATTTCCCAATGTGACGCATGGCGGTGAGACGTTTGTGAGATAAAGGACCCAGCATTTTCGGGTCCGATGTGACCGTTTTCTCCGGTGGTATGATAGTGGCAATAGGGCTGACCTCAAATGGTAACCACAGATCTGCTAACTCTGAGTCCGAATGTTAATCGATTACTTGAAGAGTTTCCTAAATGTTACGCGCACAACGTCGAGGCAATGACATTTAACATGGCATTGACGTTCAAATACGAAATGTATTTATTAACTTTGAAAAAAGTAGGAGCTTGCAACGTTTGAAGCACGTTTTTCGATGCACTTATAAACCAACATCAGGCTTTTATAGCAGAGTTCGCCATGGGCTGGTCTGGCCCTATGGGCCATGGGCTGGGGCTGGGCTGGGCCTGGGCTCAACTTTAAGCAAATCACTGGGCTCTGGATGGGCCTGGGCCTGACAATTTTGAAGTAATGCGCGCGTCGCACAAGCTCAGGTCAGAGCTCAAAAATATTTTAACCTAATATATAATATTCTAACACTTACACAGCAACCCACTGTTGCTGCGGCTGTGGCTTTTTTGTTAGCATAGTTGGTTCATTGTTTCACATTTATAGTATACAAGTAAATATGCTAGGATAATTATTGCAAATTTTGTGAAAATAATTATATGCTTAATTTGAACGGACCGGGCCTGGGCCTCAATATTATTAATTTGACCGGGCCTGGGCTTGGTGCTGGTGGGCCCGTGACGAATACTGTTTTATAGGCAAATTAATTAATTCGCTTCAAATCACCATTCATTCTTTTTCAGTTCACAAAGATTTCGGAGACGATTTCTCCGTCCGCCGCGCGTCGGCCCAGGGAAGCTGTACCTCTCACCTCTACCGACAGATGGCTCTGAGAACAGCCACCTGCCGAACACCATCTTTCTGAAGCGCGTATCTGCCGCTCAGACGGCGCCTATCATGCTGCCTCTGGCTCACGGCTCGGCTCGACTCGGCTCGGCTCGGCCCGCGTCGCTCGACTTCAATCTGCGGTACACTGGGAGAGCAACACCAGCGCCTCTGGCGGTGAACCGGCGAGGCAGGAGGCCGCCGCAGGGTCCGTGGCGTGTGCCGGCCGCGCAGCGCCGTCAGTCGACTTCCTGGGTGTACCCCTCAGCTAAGACGCCCCTGGCGCCCCCTGGACACTGGGTAGGCTCGTCCAAGTCAGATTTCTTCTTCGAGCCGTTTTCCGAGCGCTCGGACCGTCAAGCGAGCGCAGGACAACAGCTGGCTTCGCCCAGCGGTCACCAGCTCCGTACACAACACCAACAGCGCCCCAGGAAACCCATCGCCCCCAGCAAACGCAAACCAACCGGACGCAGAAACAAGAAGCCGACTTCTTCTGACTTCCGTCGGCCTGGTTCCCGCAGACCACAGACCGGCTCTGGAGACCACACCAGCGTCAGTGTTGGTTCCCGCAGACCACAGACCGGCTCTGGAGACCACCCCAGCGTCAGTATTGGTTCCCGCAGACCACAGACCGGCTCTGGAGACCACCCCAGCGTCAGTGTTGGTTCCCGCAGACCACAGACCGGCTCTGGAAAGCACCTCAGCGTCAGTGTTGGTTCCCGCAGACCACAGACCGGCTCTGGAGACAACCCCAACGTCAGTGTTGGTTCCCGCAGACCACATGCCGGCTCTGAAGACCACACCAGCGTCAGTGTTGGGGCGTCCGTGCTGTACCCCGGCTCCGTGAGCTCCGCTGACGTCACATCCGGCACCAGTGACGTCATATATGACGCGGCCGTGGACCCGCAGCGGTCGGCCAGTCGGATGACGCCTGGAGTCGGGTTTAGGCTGCCGCCCAACAGTGTTCAGTATGGAGGCTGGCAGCCGCTGTAGGCTATGCAGAGACTATGCGCGCAACCAACCACCAGAGTGGGTGGCTTTGTATTCCTCAGCTCAGAGTCTGTATTTTGACGAGATAAATGATGAGAGAGAAAACCGTCTACAACAGACGACCCATTGGAAGAGGATCAGCCCGACGCATGTCTTCTGTCTTCACGAACACATGCACCTCTGCCGTCATCAAATGCGCGCCTGCGGGATAGATTCCGTTGGTATCCAATGAGCTCTCTTTACCCGTGAAATAGCCACCCCAGGTGAAGAGCAGCTAGACTTAAAAGGGAACTATTGCTCATCCTCACCGGACACAGGGAGCATAGGTTCCTAGCCTGCCATGTCTATCATAGTACTGGCCACTAGAGCCCCATGGAATGGGAATCCCCATAGAACCCATGGAACGGGATGGCAATGGGTGGGAATGGGGCAATTTTGTGAAATGTAACGGGTTGGAACAGGTTTGGGACAGACCATATCATTTTTTAGCACCACAAACAGTGAAATATGCAAAAATGGGTGGGAATGGGTGGGAATGGGAGCCCAATCAATTATTAATTTGGATTGGAACGGGTTTGGGTCTGCCTGAACGAACTGGAACGGGATGGGGGCTGAAAATGTGTCCCATGAAGGACTCTACTGGCCACTAGGTGCACCCCTGAAAAGTCTGCCTATTTTAGCGGCGGCAACAGCAGCGGCAGCGGTCCAGGTCCTTCGCACGTCCACGCACATCTCAGTGCATATTGCGGCCCAGACTGCATTCGACGATAGTTCATTGAGCTGGAATGGGGTTAATTGTACTATGTGTGGCGTGGTGCGAATGTCCATTGTCAGGCAGTTTTCAACGCCCGCTATTTGAGGCAGTTGAGGGACAAAGACGAGAGCACATTTGTTGTGCCACATATCTGCGCGTCGCGCCGCGCAGTTGTTATTGTATATAGTGAGGCGGCGATTGTTGATCTTTTGTTTGTTTTGTTGTTATGAGGTTCCGTACAGTGTACTTATAAAACACTACGCAGTGTCTTTAACGCGGTGTTTTTGACCGTCGTTACTTTTGTCATCGGAACATATAATGTCGATTTCACTAGAAATATCTTCACCAAATATCTCAAAGTTGTCCTTATCGAGTTTGTTACAGCCTGGTATGCCGATTATTCTCAATAAATAGTTGCTAACAATTATAACTGTCAGTAATTATAGAACATGGACACAGGAGGAAACGAATCCCGTGACATTGTTTAGAACGAACGGCGACGTTATCTGTCTGGTCTAATTCAGGTGAAACCCGACCATGTCAATACAATAAAGACCCTGCCTAGAACCCGACAGCGTTTCTACCTTCAATCCGCAATAAACATTTAATCTCCATGCAGCCAGTTGTAACCGGACCACCACCAATGCGAGATACTTAACGTCTCGTCATTCATGGCAGTAACTGCAGTAACTGAGATACTTAACGTCTCGTCATTCATGGCAGTAACTGCAGTCACTGAGTTACTTAACGTCTCGTCATTCATGGCAGTAACTGCAGTAACTGAGACACTTAACGTCTCGTCATTCATGGCAGTAACTGCAGTCACTGAGTTACTTAACGTCTCGTCATTCATGGCAGTAACTGCAGTCCTGAGTCCAACCGCAGGTGCGCTTATAGTCCTCGGCAGCCGCTGCCAAACCAACCTCTCCAGCAAACGAACCTCATCACAAACGGTTGGCAGTCCTAACGAAACTCACTTGGAAAAAAAGATCACTTGGATTTCATTGCTACAACTGCCACACTCAATCGAAAAATCTTGAATAGCAATTTAAGGCATCACTATCGCATTCTCCAAGCATTGCTAAACGCTAGTCCTTTAACCCGTAGCTCCTTCCATTTCCAGCCGACTTCCGACCATCTCCCAGCCCTCCCACTCCACGTGCACAGACTCGCGGCATGGTCGCCGAACAGTGTATTTCGGCGCAGACCTACAGTACAGTCTTGATTGAAAAGGCGCGGCACCAGTCCTGCAGCGGCGCGGCAGTTCGCCACACGCACAGAGCGGCTTCGGTTCCCGCGGCGATAGGAGACGCGCGGGTCCGTCACACGAGACGAGACGCGCGCGCGGTGCACAGTAGAGGAAGGCAATCTTTCGCCATAGAGTCGACACGACCGAGACAGGCCGCCGCGCCCAGGCAGAAAGCCTAACCGCCGCGCGGGCACGCGGCACTTACGGCTTTCTGTCTCGGCGTGGCGGGGGACACACACTCGTGCAACACACAAATTAATACAGAGTCCCTTATCAAAAATAACTCCGCCTATTCGCTACGGTGGTGTGGGTGCGCACTACGATTACCAGCTAAGAACAAGACCAGTTCACGAGACACGGGCGGCGAGCAGCACCCCTCCCCTCTCCGCCGCCCGACCGCCAACATTCGAAAGAGGGGAGAACGAGCGCGAGTGAAATGTTGTACACTGTCTGATACACATGCACACACAAACTCCCACCCACACACGCACACACAGACACACAGACACACAAACACACGAGGACATTCGAAGACAGCTGCGGAGCGTCGGACCGGGTCCGAAGCCAGGGGCCCGGTCCGCCGCGGACCGCGCAGTACGCCGCACCAGTGACCGGCGCTACCTACCGCTCTACACGTACAAAACAGCGGCGACGGCCGCTCGGCTCGCGGCCGCGCCACCGCCGGCAATACCCATGGAATCGGGCCGGTCACGGGTCGGGTCAGGTCGACCAACTTCAGCCTAATGTCTCAGCTGAAGCTAGTTCAGCGGCTAGCTCGGCAGTTAGCTAGTGTCAGAACGAGCTTTGACGTTGGCTCTAGCTTTAGCATCGCGGCTAGCTCAGCGTCACAACATCGGTTTTCGTTTCCGCTCTAGCTTTCGCTGAGCTTTAGCTTGGGTTTCCACAGCTACAGCTCTAGCTTCAGCGCCGGTTCAAAGTCAGTCCCCAGCGTAGGCTTTAGCTTTAGCGTCTGCGCAAGCTTCCTTTCTAGCTTTCGCTTCGACGTCACCTGTACTCCACTCTATCTACAACTCTGGTTCCATGCTCCTCTTCACCTCCATCATCATCTTCCACATCATCTCCCCGCCAGCCTCCGCTCCTCATCACCAACCCGGCCCGCGCCGACCTCACACAAACACTAACACACACTCACACACACCCACTCACACACACACTCACTCGCGCACACCGCACGAACGCGCACGCACACCGCACGCACGCGCACGCGCGAGGAGGCAGGCGAGCGAGTGCGAACCTAGGAGGTATCTTAGCGTACAAAACGGATCTCGGCCGTATTTACAATTGGGCGGGGCGGGCGCTCTCCGGCCCCGCTCCGCCTCGGCTATCTCTATCTACACAGCACGGGTGCGTCCTGTCCACTCCTGCTCCTCTCTCCGTCCCTCCGTCCCTCCGTCCCTCCGTCCCTCCGTCCCTCCGTCCCTCCGTCCCTCTGTCTCTGGGCGTGCGGCTGCACGGCGCCCCAGCCGGCCGGTCTGTGGTGTGTATGTGTGGGTGTGTATGTATGTGTGTGTGGGTGTGTGTGTGTGTAAGTGTGTGTGTGTGTGTATCGTCTGTCTGTGCCGTGTGTTTGTGTTGTATACATACGTGTGTGTATGCGTACGGGTGTGCGTGCATACGTGTTTAGAGTGTCGTCTGTGCAGTCTCTCTCTCAGGGTGTGCAGAAGCGTGCCATCCGGGGAATCTGTCTGTGTGTACTGGTGTTCCCAGTGCAGCCTGTGTGTTTGTCTGTCTGTGTTTGCCTAAGCAGTTTGTCTCTTCTTGTGTGTGCGTGCGTGTGTGTCTGTGTATATGCGTGTGCCCGTGTGTGTGCGTGTGTGCGTGCGTGCGTGTATGTGTGTGTGTGTGTGCGTGTCTCCAGCGAGACAGACGGGTAGCACAGCTGGACCATTCGGGGAGATCGCTCGCTCTCGCTCTCTCTCTCTCTCGCTCTCTCTCGCTCTCTCTCGCTCTCTCTCGCTCTCGCTCTCTCGCTCTCTTTCTCTCTCTCTCTCTCTCTCTGGCGGCGCAACGTTGGCGACACCGGCGGCACAGCTCCGCTACACAGCTCCGCTAACCGTCCGCCTTAGGCGGAGTGAACCAGCCTGAAACGAGGAAGGTAGTCAGGAAGTGTATCTATCAGTGGGCCATTCACAGAGGGTAGCCGCGAACCAGCCTGAAACGAGGAACGTAGTCAGGAAACGTATCTATCAGTGGGCCATTCACAGAGGGTAGCCGCGTACCAGCCTGAAACGAGGAAGGTAGTCAGGCAGCGTATCTATCAGTGGGCCATTCACAGAGGGTAGCCGCGAACCAGCCTGAAACGAGGAAGGTAGTCAGGAAGCGTATCCATCAGTGGGCCATTCACAGAGGGTAGCCGCGAACCAGCCTGCAACGAGGAGGGTAGTCAGGAAGCGTATCTATCAGTGGGCCATTCACAGAGGGTAGCCGCGAACCAGCCTGCAACGAGGAAGGTAGTCAGGAAGGGTATCTATCAGTGGGCCATTCACAGAGGGTACCCGCAAACCAGCCTGAAACGAGGAAGGTAGTCAGAAAGGGTATCTATCAGTGGGACTGGGGCCTTACAAAGGGTAGCAGTGGCCAGTGAACCAGCCTGAAACGAGGAAGGTAGTCAGGAAGGGTATCTATCAGTGGGACTGGGGCCTTACAGAGGGTAGCCATGAACCAGCCTGAAACGAGGAAGATAGTCGGGAAGGGTATCAGTGGGCCATTCACAGAGGGTAGCCGTGAACCAGCATGAAACGAGGAAGGTAGTCGGGCAACGTATCTATCAGTGGGACTGGGGCCTTACACAGGGTAGCAGTGGCCAGTGAACCAGCCTGAAACGAGAAAGGTAGTCAGGAAACGTATCTATCAGTGGGACTGGGGCCTTACAGAGGGTAGCCATGAACCAGCCTGAAACGAGAAAGGTAGTCAGGAAGGGTATCTATCAGTGGGCCATTCACAGAGGGTGGCCGTAAACCAGCTTGCAGGGAGGAGGACATAGTCAAGAGGGCTCTAACATAAGGTGGTCAGAGAGAGGGAGGTGGGGGAGGGGGAGGGAGGGAGGGGGGGTCACCGACGATAGCTATAAACCAGCCCGAAACGTGGAGAACGCAGCCAGCATGATTTCAGCGAAAAATCCGAAGGGACTCTCAGAGGGTAGGCCAATCAACGCCCAACCTTCTGTGAACGGGGATAGCCACGAAGTGTTCAACGATGCCACCTGTCGAGTGATGAAGACTACGCCGACATAGTATATCAACAGACGGAGGAGCTCACTCATGGACAGCACCTGTCAGAGAATTCCCTGCATCAATACACATTGCAGGGGATTTTATGGAACGCCGGTACACTGAGTCCCAAGTACAGATTGACATACAGAGGTGAAACACAAAACAGCAAGGGAACGGAAAACAACAACGGAAAACGATAGCACGATAGGTTTAACAATACCATAGGCGAAATGATAGAGAACATCAATTCTCAAACAGTGACCGAGCATCCACCTAGAAGCAAAAAGAACGTCTCATGAACAACAATATCACATACCAGTGTTCATTATTAAACACAGTTACACATCTAACTCGTCGCCAATAAAAACACCGTTAAATAATAGTAACGCCATGGTGGGTGCAAGTTCAATATTCTATGAATATCACACACGAGGTCATTTGAACAAATCCAGTAGCAGCACATCATATTTAATTTACATGATGTGAATGAATCAATGCCAAGCTTGTCTCCATCTTGCTCACGGTGAATGAATCCACCTCGAGACAGTCGGCACAGATACACCCCTAGCACCACCGCAGATACAGATACACCTTTAGCACCACCGCAGATACAGATACGACCTTTAGCACCACCGCAGATACAGATACGCCCTTAGTACCACCGCAGATACAGATACACCCTTAGTACCACCGCAGATACAGATACGACCTTAGTCTCACCGCAGATACAGATACGACCTTAGCACCACCGCAGATACAGATACGACCTTAGTACCACCGCAGATACAGATACGACCTTAGCACCACCGCAGATACAGATACGACCTTAGTACCACCGCAGATACAGATACGACCTTAGTACCACCGCAGATACAGATACGCCTTTAGTACCACCGCAGATACAGATACACCCTTAGCACCACCGCAGATACAGATACGACCTTAGTACCACCGCAGATACAGATACACCCTTAGTACCACCGCAGATACAGATACGACCTTAGTACCACCGCAGATACAGATACACCCTTAGTACCACCGCAGATACAGATACACCCTTAGCACCACCGCAGATACAGATACACCCCTAGCACCACCGCAGATACAGATACACCTTTAGCACCACCGCAGATACAGATACGCCCTTAGTACCACCGCAGATACAGATACACCTTTAGCACCACCGCAGATACAGATACGCCCTTAGTACCACCGCAGATACAGATACACCTTTAGCACCACCGCAGATACAGATACGACCTTAGTACCACCGCAGATACAGATACACCCTTAGTACCACCGCAGATACAGATACACCCTTAGTACCACCGCAGATACAGATACACCCCTAGCACCACCGCAGATACAGATACACCTTTAGCACCACCGCAGATACAGATACGACCTTAGTACCACCGCAGATACAGATACGCCCTTAGTACCACCGCAGATACAGATACACCCCTAGCACCACCGCAGATACAGATACACCTTTAGCACCACCGCAGATACAGATACGACCTTAGTACCACCGCAGATACAGATACGACCTTAGTACCACCGCAGATACAGATACACCCTTAGCACCACCGCAGATACAGATACGACCTTAGTACCACCGCAGATACAGATACACCCTTAGCACCACCGCAGATACAGATACACCCCTAGCACCACCGCAGATACAGATACACCTTTAGCACCACCGCAGATACAGATACGCCCTTAGTACCACCGCAGATACAGATACACCCCTAGCACCACCGCAGATACAGATACACCTTTAGCACCACCGCAGATACAGATACGACCTTAGTACCACCGCAGATACAGATACACCCCTAGCACCACCGCAGATACAGATACACCTTTAGCACCACCGCAGATACAGATACGACCTTAGTACCACCGCAGATACAGATACGCCCTTAGTACCACCGCAGATACAGATACACCCCTAGCACCACCGCAGATACAGATACACCTTTAGCACCACCGCAGATACAGATACGACCTTAGTACCACCGCAGATACAGATACGACCTTAGTACCACCGCAGATACAGATACGACCTTAGTACCACCGCAGATACAGATACGCCCTTAGTACCACCGCAGATACAGATACAACCTTTAGTACCACCGCAGATACAGATACGACCTTAGTACCACCGCAGATGCAGATACGACCTTAGTACCACCGCAGATACAGATACACCCTTAGTACCACCGCAGATACAGATACGACCTTAGTACCACCGCAGATACAGATACGACCTTAGTACCACCGCAGATACAGATACACCCTTAGTACCACCGCAGATACAGATACGACCTTAGTACCACCGCAGATACAGATACACCCTTAGTACCACCGCAGATACAGATACGACCTTAGTACCACCGCAGATACAGATACGCCCTTAGTACCACCGCAGATACAGATACGACCTTAGTACCACCGCAGATACAGATACACCCTTAGTACCACCGCAGATACAGATACACCCTTAGTACCACCGCAGATACAGATACACCCTTAGTACCACCGCAGATACAGATACGACCTTTAGCACCACCGCAGATACAGATACGACCTTAGTACCACCGCAGATACAGATACACCTTTAGTACCACCGCAGATACAGATACGACCTTAGTACCACCGCAGATACAGATACGACCTTAGTACCACCGCAGATACAGATACACCCTTAGTACCACCGCAGATACAGATAAGACCTTAGTACCACCGCAGATACAGATACACCCTTAGTACCACCGCAAATACAGATACGACCTTAGTACCACCGCAGATACAGATACACCCTTAGTACCACCGCAGATACAGATACGACCTTAGTACCACCGCAGATACAGATACACCCTTAGCACCACCGCAGATACAGATACACCCCTAGCACCACCGCAGATACAGATACACCTTTAGCACCACCGCAGATACAGATACGACCTTAGTACCACCGCAGATACAGATACGACCTTAGTACCACCGCAGATACAGATACACCCTTAGTACCACCGCAAATTCAGATACGACCTTAGTACCACCGCAGATACAGATACGACCTTAGTACCACCGCAATCATATCGTCTCATTGTCCAGATGAACACCCACAGAGTCTGTCCGATCCTCACAGCTGTGAAACACTTACCGTTCTTCTCATGGATCTGAACCAGCGACTTGAAAGACTGTTTGGCTCTGGATAGGCTGTATTGTCCCTGTGAATACCACCAACCGGCGTCAGCACAGTACACAACCAAGGTCCCTTACGATCTGAGAGTCTAATAGGCTGTATTATCCCTGTGAATACCACCAACCGGCGTCAGCACAGTACAAAACCAAGGTCCCTACGATCTGAGAGTCCAATAGATATACTGTATTGGTCCTGTGAATACCACCAACCGGCGTCAGCACAGTACAAAACCAAGGTCCCTTACGATCTGAGAGTCTAATAGATATACTGTATTGTCCCTGTGAATACCACCAACCGGCGTCAGCACAGTACACAACCAAGGTCCCTTACGATCTGAGAGTCCAATAGATAGGCTGTATTGTCCCTGTGAATACCACCAACCGGCGTCAGCACAGTACAAAACCAAGGTCCCTTACGATCTGAGAGTCCAATAGATATACTGTATTGTCCCTGTGAATACCACCAACCGGCGTCAGCACAGTACACAACCAAGGTCCCTTACGATCTGAGAGTCCAATAGATATACTGTATTCTCCCTGTGAATACCACCAACTGGCGTCAGCACAGTACACAACCAAGGTCCCTTACGATCTGAGAGTCCAATAGATAGGCTGTATTGTCCCTGTGAATACCACCAACCGGCGTCAGCACAGTACACAACCAAGGTCCCTTACGATCTGAGAGTCTAATAGATATACTGTATTGTCCCTGTGAATACCACCAACCGGCGTCAGCACAGTACACAACCAAGGTCCCTTACGATCTGAGAGTCTAATAGATATACTGTATTGTCCCTGTGAATACCACCAACCGGCGTCAGCACAGTACACAACCAAGGTCCCTTACGATCTGAGAGTCCAATAGATAGGCTGTATTGTCCCTGTGAATACCACCAACCGGCGTCAGCACAGTACAAAACCAAGGTCCCTTACGATCTGAGAGTCCAATAGATATACTGTATTGTCCCTGTGAATACCACCAACCGGCGTCAGCACAGTACACAACCAAGGTCCCTTACGATCTGAGAGTCCAATAGATATACTGTATTCTCCCTGTGAATACCACCAACTGGCGTCAGCACAGTACACAACCAAGGTCCCTTACGATCTGAGAGTCCAATAGATAGGCTGTATTGTCCCTGTGAATACCACCAACCGGCGTCAGCACAGTACACAACCAAGGTCCCTTACGATCTGAGAGTCTAATAGATATACTGTATTGTCCCTGTGAATACCACCAACCGGCGTCAGCACAGTACACAACCAAGGTCCCTTACGATCTGAGAGTCTAATAGACTGTATTCTCCCTGTGAATACCACCAACCGGCGTCAGCACAGTACACAACCAAGGTCCCTTACGATCTGAGAGTCTAATAGATATACTGTATTGTCCCTGTGAATACCACCAACCGGCGTCAGCACAGTACACAACCAAGGTCCCTTACGATCTGAGAGTCTAATAGGCTGTATTCTCCCTGTGAATACCACCAACCGGCGTCAGCACAGTACAAAACCAAGGTCCCTTACGATCTGAGAGTCTAATAGATACACTGTATTGTCCCTGTGAATACCACCAACTGGCGTCAGCACAGTACACAACCAAGGTCCCTTACGATCTGAGAGTCCAATAGATAGGCGGTATTGTCCCTGTGAATACCACCAACCGGCGTCAGCACAGTACACAAACAAGGTCCCTTACGATCTGAGAGTCTAATAGATATACTGTATTATCCCTGTGAATACCACCAACCGGCGTCAGCACAGTACACAACCAAGGTCCCTTACGATCTGAGAGTCCAATAGATAGGCTGTATTGTCCCTGTGAATACCACCAACCGGCGTCAGCACAGTACACAACCAAGGTCCCTTACGATCTGAGAGTCTAATAGATATACTGTATTATCCCTGTGAATACCACCAACCGGCGTCAGCACAGTACACAACCAAGGTCCCTTACGATCTGGGAGTCTAATAGATATACTGTATTGTCCCTGTGAATACCACCAACCGGCGTCAGCACAGTACACAACCAAGGTCCCTTACGATCTGAGAGTCTAATAGATATACTGTATTGTCCCTGTGAATACCACCAACCGGCGTCAGCACAGTACACAACCAAGGTCCCTTACGATCTGAGAGTCTAATAGATATACTGTATTGTCCCTGTGAATACCACCAACCGGCGTCAGCACAGTACACAACCAAGGTCCCTTACGATCTGAGAGTCTAATAGATAGGCTGTATTGTCCCTGTGAATACCACCAACCGGCGTCAGCACAGTACACAACCAAGGTCCCTTACGATCTGAGAGTCTAATAGATAGGCTGTATTCTCCCTGTGAATACCACCAACCGGCGTCAGCACAGTACACAACCAAGGTCCCTTACGATCTGAGAGTCTAATAGATATACTGTATTGTCCCTGTGAATACCACCAACCGGCGTCAGCACAGTACACAACCAAGGTCCCTTACGATCTGAGAGTCCAATAGATAGACTGTATTGGTCCTGTGAATACCACCAACCGGCGTCAGCACAGTACACAACCAAGGTCCCTTACGATCTGGGAGTCTAATAGATATACTGTATTGTCCCTGTGAATACCACCAACCGGCGTCAGCACAGTACACAACCAAGGTCCCTTACGATCTGAGAGTCTAATAGATATACTGTATTGTCCCTGTGAATACCACCAACCGGCGTCAGCACAGTACACAACCAAGGTCCCTTACGATCTGGGAGTCTAATAGATATACTGTATTGTCCCTGTGAATACCACCAACCGGCGTCAGCACAGTACACAACCAAGGTCCCTTACGATCTGAGAGTCTAATAGGCTGTATTCTCCCTGTGAATACCACCAACTGGCGTCAGCACAGTACACAACCAAGGTCCCTACGATCTGGGAGTCTAATAGGCTGTATTCTCCCTGTGAATACCACCAACTGGCGTCAGCACAGTACACAACCAAGGTCCCTTACGATCTGAGAGTCCAATAGATAGGCTGTATTGTCCCTGTGAATACCACCAACCGGCGTCAGCACAGTACACAACCAAGGTCCCTTACGATCTGAGAGTTCAATAGATATACTGTATTGTCCCTGTGAATACCACCAACCGGCGTCAGCACAGTACACAACCAAGGTCCCTTACGATCTGAGAGTCCAATAGATATACTGTATTGTCCCTGTGAATACCACCAACCGGCGTCAGCACAGTACACAACCAAGGTCCCTTACGATCTGAGAGTCTAATAGATAGACTGTATTGTCCCTGTGAATACCACCAACCGGCGTCAGCACAGTACACACACATGCTCCCATGTGAAGAGGCAGGGACGATTTCCGCGCCTCATGCGAATCAATTGTCCACAAAGTCAGTCATGAGATAGACAAGTACATGGCGAATGACGGCTAAGCGACTTGGGGTCAGTAATCTACAAAGATATGGTGGCACAGTCCACTAAGACAGGACGCACACACCAAATCGTGGAGAGTGGAAAGGGTGGAGCAGGACATCCATATTCTCTACGAACCTGTTCCTCGCCTTGTAGGTGTCCTGGTTGACGCTCCACCGCTCCCTTTTCCCCCTCCACCATCTATAATTCCCTCCCTAACCCTCGCTGAACACATTCCCCCTGTCCCCGCTCTCACCTCGTGAGCTCCTTCCCCCTCTTCCTCGCCGTCCACCCTTCCTCACCTTGTACGCGCCCTGGTTGATGCGCGCCTTGCCCTTGACCAGTGTGGCTGTGATCTGCATGATGATGGCCTCCACCGTGTAGGCGGACGTCCAGCCCTGCTTGGTAAGCAGCTCCATACAGAGCGCGCCGCCCAGCAGCACGTAGCCGTTCTGCATCACTGGGTACACCACACGCACGAACGGCGGCTCGAACGGGTAGTTGTCCTGGGGGTAAGGTGGGGTGGGGTTATGAACAGGTAGTTGTCCTAGGGGTAAGGTGAGGTGGGTTATGAACGGGTAGTTGTCCTGGGGGTAAGGTGAGGTGGGGTTATGAACAGGTAGTTGTCCTGGGGGTAAGGTGAGGTGGGTTATGAACGGGTAGTTGTCCTGGGGGTAAGGTGAGGTGGGGTTATGAACGGGTAGTTGTCCTGGAGGTAAGGTGGGGTGGGGTTATGAACGGGTAGCTGTCCTGTGGTAAGGTGGGGTGGGGTTATGAACGGGTAGCTGTCCTGGGGTAAGGTGAGGTGGGGTTATGAACGGGTAGCTGTCCTGTGGGTAAGGTGGGGTGGGGTTATGAACGGGTAGCTGTCCTGGGGTAAGGTGGGGTGGGGTTATGAACAGGTAGCTGTCCTGTGGGTAAGGTGGGGGTGGGGGTGGGGTTATGAACGGGTAGCTGTCCTGGGGGTAAGGTGGGGTGGGGTTATGAATGGGTAGCTGCTGGGGGTAAGGTGGGGTGGGGTTATGAACGGGTAGCTGTCCTGTGGGTAAGGTGGGGTGGGGTTATGAACGGGCAGCTGTCCTGGGGGTAAGGTGAGGTGGGGTTACAGACAGGTAGCTGTCCTGGGGGGTAAGGTGGGGTGGGGTTATGAACGGGTAGCTGTCCTGGGGGTAAGGTGAGGTGGGGTTATGAACGGGTAGCTGTCCTGTGGGTAAGGTGGGGTGGGGTTATGAACGGGTAGCTGTCCTGGGGTAAGGTGGGGTGGGGTTATGAACGGGTAGCTGTCCTGGGGGTAAGGTGGGGTGGGGTTATGAACGGGTAGCTGTCCTGGGGTAAGGTGAGGTGGGGTTACGGACAGGTAGCTGTCCTGGGGGGTAAGGTGGGGTGGGGTTATGAACGGGTAGCTGTCCTGGGGGTAAGGTGGGGTGGAGTTATGCACGGGCTGCTGCCCTGGGGGTAAGGTGGGACACAGGTGAGTCAGGCAGATGTCAGTGTTATCCGTGTCAACAGGTTGGGTGGGAAAGGGAGTCAACACAGATGGGCCAGCTATTAGTGTAATCAACAGGTTTAGAAGGTGGCCAGGCGTTGATATTGTAAGGCGTGGTGGGGAGGATTCAGGACGATCTCGGGTAGTGTAGAGTTAAGCCAATGGCGGTCTCTCAAGCAACTCACAGCAAAACACATACATCATAAAAAAACACACGGCGTTCCTCGTTAAAGGGATATGGCCACCTCCGGAGGATTTCTAAAAAGCAACTTAAATGAATGGTGGGGATCAACAATCGTGTATGCTCAAGCTCAAGCTTGCTCCTGCAGCACCTAAAGCAGGGTATCGGCAATTTGTTTTGTCCGACTCCAAAACGTTGGTCCCAACTGTGCTCAGTACCAGATCCATGATGGCCGCTCTCATCCAGTTTGGCTGTGAAATTGGCGCCCGCCCAAAGCCGAAGCGTCCGAATTCGCCGAGTCTATCTGTGTTATAAGGTATTGGTCACAAATCTCCTATGGCCCCAAAGTCGAGCCATAGCCATTCTTGCTGTTATTCATGTTTAACATGTTTTCATGTTATTCATGTTTTATTATGAAAGAGGCTATGGTTATTTACAATAGAATTAACTGTATACGCATTTTAATCTTAAAGTGACTGACGGAATGCTGATGTTGAGTTTGCAATATTCAAAAGCAAATCATAGTCCGCAAAGACGTGATTCTAAATAGTGATGAGCCGACTCCAATTTTACGAATGTGTGCCAATCATGAGTGGTGCAAATTTATTTTTTAAATCTAATGGGGGTTTCGGGAACCAAATTTTGCAGGTGAAATCGGACACGCTTAGTCTACCGATACACACCAACAACTCCATATGGGCCTGCAAGGTGGCAATGTCCCTTTAATTACATACTAGAAGCTAGTTGTTGGTTGTTGTTATGGTTGAGCCTTTTGAACGATCGAAAAGCCTTCCACTCATATTCATAATGCGCAAATGAGGTAAAAACCGAAACACTTGAGTTAAAACTAGGGGTCCAATCAAGGGTCTGAGGGCACGACAAGGACGACAAGCACGCCAAGCACGACAAGCACGACACAACACGTTTCTGTCCGGTCCAATCGCACCATTGTTCCTTCACTCTGCCTGTAAATGGGTGCTTCTTTGGAGGCGATTTCACAAGTACAAACATACAATAAACGAATCCAAACTAGCGTCACCGCTGGAGTCAACCTGACACAGGTGTAGCGGCCGTACCTCGAAGACGAGGTTCAGCAGGATGTGGTCGATGCCCTCCTTGTCCTTCAGCTGACGCAGGTCGCTGTAGAGATGCGAGTCGGGGTCCACCTTGTAGATCTTGATGTTCCAGTCGTACAGGCTGTCGTTCTGCAGGTCCACCTTGAATGAACCTGTGGAGGAGGGGCGGAGGGGTGGGGTGGGAGGGTCAGCAGGGGAAGTCACCAGGGAACGGACGGCGGGGCGGTGACAGAACGTCAGCAGGGGCGGTCAGCAGGGAGTCAGCAGGGAAAGTCAGCAGGGAAAGTCAGCAGGGAAAGTCAGCAGGGAAAGTCAGCAGGGAAAGTCAGCAGGGAAAGTCAGCAGGGAGTCAGCAGGGAAAGTCAGCAGGGAAAGTCAGCAGGGAAAGTCAGCAGGGAGTCAGCAGGGAAAGTCAGCAGGGAGTCAGCAGGGAAAGTCAGCAGGGAGTCAGCAGGGAAAGTCAGCAGGGAGTCAGCAGGGAGTCAGCAGGGAGTCAGCAGGGAGTCAGCAGGGAAAGTCAGCAGGGAGTCAGCAGGGAAAGTCAGCAGGGAAAGTCAGCAGGGAGTCAGCAGGGAGTCAGCAGGGAAAGTCAGCAGGGAAAGTCAGCAGGGAGTCAGCAGGGAAAGTCAGCAGGGAAAGTCAGCAGGGAGTCAGCAGGGAAAGTCAGCAGGGAGTCAGCAGGGAAAGTCAGCAGGGAAAGTCAGCAGGGAGTCAGCAGGGAAAGTCAGCAGGGAGTCAGCAGGGAGTCAGCAGGGAGTCAGCAGGGAGTCAGCAGGGAAAGTCAGCAGGGAAAGTCAGCAGGGAGTCAGCAGGGAAAGTCAGCAGGGAAAGTCAGCAGGGAAAGTCAGCAAGGAAAGTCAGCAGGGAGTCAGCAGGGAAAGTCAGCAGGGAGTCAGCAGGGAAAGTCAGCAGGGAGTCAGCAGGGAAAGTCAGCAGGGAGTCAGCAGGGAGTCAGCAGGGAGTCAGCAGGGAGTCAGCAGGGAAAGTCAGCAGGGAAAGTCAGCAGGGAGTCAGCAGGGAAAGTCAGCAGGGAGTCAGCAGGGAGTCAGCAGGGAAAGTCAGCAGGGAAAGTCAGCAGGGAAAGTCAGCAGGGAAAGTCAGCAGGGAGTCAGCAGGGAAAGTCAGCAGGGAAAGTCAGCAGGGAGTCAGTAGGGAAAGTCAGCAGGGAAAGTCAGCAGGGAGTCAGCAGGGAAAGTCAGCAGGGAGTCAGCAGGGAGTCAGCAGGGAGTCAGCAGGGAGTCAGCAGGGAGTCAGCAGGGAAAGTCAGCAGGGAAAGTCAGCAGGGAAAGTCAGCAGGGAAAGTCAGCAGGGAGTCAGCAGGGAAAGTCAGCAGGGAGTCAGCAGGGAAAGTCAGCAGGGAGTCAGCAGGGAAAGTCAGCAGGGAGTCAGCAGGGAAAGTCAGCAGGGAGTCAGCAGGGAAAGTCAGCAGGGAGTCAGCAGGGAAAGTCAGCAGGGAAAGTCAGCAGGGAAAGTCAGCAGGGAAAGTCAGCAGGGAAAGTCAGCAGGGAAAGTCAGCAGGGAAAGTCAGCAGGGAGTCAGCAGGGAACGTCAGCAGGGAAAGTCAGCAGGGAGTCAGCAGGGAAAGTCAGCAGGGAAAGCCAGCAGGGAAAGTCAGCAGGGAAAGTCAGCAGGGGACGGTCAGCAGGGAAAGTCAGCAGGGAGTCAGCAGGGAAAGTCAGCAGGGAGTCAGCAGGGAAAGTCAGCAGGGAAAGTCAGCAGGGAAAGTCAGCAGGGAGTCAGCAGGGAAAGTCAGCAGGGAGTCAGCAGGGAAAGTCAGCAGGGAGTCAGCAGGGAAAGTCAGCAGGGAAAGTCAGCAGGGAAAGTCAGCAGGGAAAGTCAGCAGGGAAAGTCAGCAGGGAAAGTCAGCAGGGAGTCAGCAGGGAGTCAGCAGGGAAAGTCAGCAGGGAAAGTCAGCAGGGAAAGTCAGCAGGGAAAGTCAGCAGGGAAAGTCAGCAGGGAAAGTCAGCAGGGAAAGTCAGCAGGGAGTCAGCAGGGAAAGTCAGCAGGGAAAGTCAGCAGGGAAAGTCAGCAGGGAAAGTCAGCAGGGAAAGTCAGCAGGGAAAGTCAGCAGGGAAAGTCAGCAGGGAAAGTCAGCAGGGAAAGTCAGCAGGGAAAGTCAGCAGGGAGTCAGCAGGGAAAGTCAGCAGGGAAAGTCAGCAGGGAAAGTCAGCAGGGGACGGTCAGCAGGGAAAGTCAGCAGGAGGCGGTCAGCAGGGGCTTCAGCAGGGAAAGTCAGCAGGGGCAGGGGACGGTCAGCAGGAAAGATAACATGGGACGGGTACAGGGACTGTAGAGGGGACACAAAACAGTAGGGAACATTGATCAGCGTATACACAAACGGGACATGGTGATAAGTTGTGGTAGTTGGCACTTTGACCACTGATTTAATTTGAACCCCACCGATACAGGGAGGGGTACACCAATGCGTCAGATGTCCGTCGCTTTGGAGGACAATGAAAACTGACAAAACACCGACATCCCCTGGCAAAGCGCCGCGTCGTGCCTAGCTCCCAGCTCCCCGCTGCCTCCTCCCCCCCCCCCCCGCGTCACTCAGTCGATAGGTGACCAGTCAGAGTCGCCACACTGCGGCTGCCAGTCACGGCTGAATACGATAGCTGTCAACGGCGGCCACGTCGTGTACCGGCTGGTGCTGCTGTGCTGTTGTGCTCTTTTTTAGTTTTTATATTTAATAGATGTATTCAGGCCTTTCGTCAGAACCCTTTGTTTGGATGGGTTTCTGGGCTCAGGGCCTTTCGCTAGGCAGAACTTGCTACGTGGACTGAGGACTCTGACCTGTAACTTACGATCGCACATTCTTTAACCCTATTTGTAACAGGCTCCTGGCTACCCCTATTTGTAACAGGGGGGGGGGGGGGGGCGGATTCCGCCCCCCCGGAGATCTCGAGATCTACCCGTCCGATTTTCGAAAATGAAACGGCGTTTGGTTCCCCTCAACACGATCTACATTTCTAAATAATAATAAAAAATCTAAATTTTTGATAGGGGGGCAACAGGGGGGCAAAAACCACAAATTTTAGTGGTATTTTTGATCCAACATAGCTTTCATGTTTATCGACTGATTTTAACACAATTAATACGAATCGATAGAGATTGAATTGGAAATTGATATTTCACAGTGGCGTTTGAAAATTCAAAAATCATAGGCGTGTGCAGGTCACTCAATATGGGGGTGAAGTTAATGCGTAATAAAACAATTTTTTGATGTTTTTTTTAAATTAAAATAAATGAAATGGTATGTGATTGTGACATTAGACAAAACAGTTGAAAATCATACTTTTTTGCCATAGGCGGTACCAGGTTAGTGAAAAAAGGGGGTCAAATTAGAAACAAAAATATTAACCGCAGACAAGTTGCTACCCAGCACTATAAATATGTTACTGATCGTAGATAGTTCCTTTTAGCATGTTGTACTTCATCATAGGCGTATCCAGGATCCAAACTGGGGCGGCGCAAGACCTTTTGATAAGTATATTATCCGCTATTATGATACTAACTAGTCAACAGTGACTATTTCACTTACAACTTCAATTAGCATTGCTTACCCCCTTTTACCCTACCTGGACTCGCCTATTATCTTATAATCGTTCGTAGAGTAGCCTATGGTGCGTGTTTTATCCGAAAACTGCAGTATGTTATGTCATTGCACGCCCATGCCTCTTAGTTTCCTTGCAATAATATGACTCCCTTTCTTCCATTCCTGAGCGCGCCTCTGCAAAAAGACTGTATTCCCTTTTCTGGCCTCATATGTGTATATATCATTATAAACTAACTGTCTATTGCGACGTAATCGCTTGCATATCGTCATCACCATGCCAGTCACTCCCCTTTGCATGTGCCTGAACACTCCCCTGAAACTCTATATATAATACATTATATGCAAATAATGGAAGCAGAAGCTATCTTTTACATCTTGATAGCTATAAATGCCCCTTACATTGCTCTATTTGCTTCCCGCCAAGCATTGTATACTTTCTGGAACCCCCCCCCCCTTTTCAAGCCCCTGAAACCGCCTCTGCCATGCAATTTTTATGATATTTCATTAAAGGAAACAGTTCACCTTCAACATGGGATTTTGAACTGAAATAGCAGTTTTGTAGCCCGTGTTGAGAAATCCTTATCTGCAACTTTTCTTGGCTGAAAAGACTCCTCTCCACCCGAAGATATTTGACTTTTTGGCGAAGGAATGCGGCGCATATATGATATACCGTACCGTCTGAGAGTGCCAGCACTACCAGGGCGCATGCGCAGACCAATAACGCACACCATAACATTAATAACTTACGACCTTCTGTCCTGAATTGGCGCGATGTAGGACCATTTTTGAAAAGAAGAAAAAACAAAAACTGTATTAAAAAATATAATAAAATCGTGTTCTAAAATCGTGTTCTGAAAAATTTCCGAAGGTGAACTATTTCCTTTAACATCAACTAATTTTAACTTGTTGTAATCACCGTAAACCAATGTAACTCCTTCATACTTGAGGCAGTTAGGAAGAAACCGTGAAGATCGCATTTCCGTATTATCGCCAAATATCGCCTCCGAACCCACCAAAAACTGTGCCCTGGAACCGCTTCTGTTCAAGTTAAGAACTCAAAATTTTGACTCCAAATGCGGTATTCAATTCTAGGAAAAGTCCCAAAATTTCATGGGCCTGCTCCCAGCCGTTCTGGAGATATCTGCGAAAAACATGAGGGCGGGGGGGGGGGGCGGAATCCGCCCCCCCCCCCCTGTTACAAATAGGGTTAAGCTGATAACTTGATTTTCTCAGCTCTCATCGAAGCTTTAGGATGAGCCATACATCTGACATCGTCTGGGATTCACATGATGGTCATCTGGCTTACTCCATAGCTTCCCCATCTTTTCCCGTCGCTAGCTTCTATAGCTTCTGCCACGACCCAAGACTTACTAGCTTCTGAACATCACTGCCACCCGCCCACAATATATAATCTTGTCAATTCTGCCCCCCCCCCTCCCTCGCCCACAAGTCCAAATCATCACCACCCCTACCCAATCTTCGTTAGACATCCGCCCATGCTATCAGAGCCGGACGCCCCCTATCGCACCTGATATGAAATAGTTCTGACCCCCTGACCTAAATCTCTGAACTCGGCCACCATGCGTGGAAGGTGGTGCTGACAGACTGACCGCTTTTGAAGCTGTCGGATCTGTAGATGTCCCGGAGCTCCTTCATGAGTCGGTCGGTGGCCTGCACGCTGCCGGCGGTGGTGGGGCCGCGCGTTAGCTCCCGCGAGTGGTGCTGCCGAAGCCGCTCCAGCGCCATCTGGTGTTCCGGGCACAGCTCCTTGTCCTGACAGTGGGGGAGAGGGGCAGACAGGGGCGGGGAGAGGGTCAGACGAGGGCGCAGACAGATCGACAGACAGATCGAGATCGACAGGCCATTCCTTGTCATGAGGCAGGGGGAAGGCGCACACAGGACAGACCAGCAGCAGACAGATCGACAGACCAGCAGCAGACAGATCGACAGACCAGCAGCAGACAGATCGACAGACCAGCAGCAGACAGATCGACAGACCAGCAGCAGACAGATCGACAGACCAGCCGCAGACAGATCGACAGACCAGCAGCAGACAGATCGACAGACCAGCAGCAGACAGATCGACAGACCAGCAGCACACAGGACAGACCAGCAGCAGACAGATCGACAGACCAGCAGCACACAGGACAGACCAGCAGCAGACAGATCGACAGACCAGCAGCAGACAGATCGACAGACCAGCAGCAGACAGATCGACAGGCCAGCAGCAGACAGATCGACAGGCCAGCAGCAGACAGATCGACAGGCCAGCCGCAGACAGATCGACAGATCGACAGACCAGCAGCAGACAGATCGACAGACCAGCAGCAGACAGATCGACAGGCCAGCAGCAGACAGATCGACAGGCCAGCCGCAGACAGATCGACAGATC
>JAXIVJ010010448.1:0-47150 GCA_036785665.1 Chirona hameri
ATATATATATATATATATATGCGTTGGCTGCACCAAAGTTTGCGATGAGGAGCAGACTTTGAAGCGCCCCACCAGCCACTTGTTTTTGCCGCTCGTGCGGAACGCTAGGATCAACTTGGGAGACGCAGATCCGTTTTGACGTGCTCCGAAGCGGTTGAGATTATATGGATCTAAGGGCGGCTGTAAAATAATTAGAAAAGCATCCCCCGGCTATGAGCTGTCTCGCGCTTCACGAAAACAGCTCCGTAAACAGTGATATTATTGCCGGCTGAGATAATTGCAAATTTACAGCTGCGCTCCCTGTGGTCCGGAGCTGGCTCGACGCCGCCCGCTCCCCCGGCTAGATCAACTCCCGACGGCAATTTTAAACTGTGATTCCGCGCCCGCCCTTGTACGTCGCGAGGTATGCGCATCAGCACAAATACGATGCAAAATTAACCCTGGCTAGGAATGCTGAACTCAGAATACAACACAGCAGAATTTCGTCCCAAACCGCTAATTGCAACGCAAGGGAGTGTGTCCAAAGAAAACCACGAAGTCTCGGTTGCTTTGAATTGTTCAATTTTCCTCGCCTTCCATATTCTTTCAACACACCGCTAACGTTTCCCAATTTCTTACCATAGTACCAGCGTCTTGCCCCGTCTCTCCCTCTTCCCCAACCACTTCCCCTCGTCTATGTTCTATCCCACTCCCCCATCGTTCCCCTCTCCGTGCCCTCAGTCGCATGATCGAAAGAGACGACAGACAGCTCGCGTCTCCCTTCAGATCTCCGTCCGACAGAATTTTCCGAGTTTCGTCTCTCTCGCGTCCCGTCTCTCGTCTCCATTTCCTCGCCGCGCTCCCGCCATCGCGACATCAGCAATAGGCGATCCCGGGCGGGAGCGCGGCAGCGGCGGCGGGAGCGGCGAAGGAGCTGTATCCAGCCGGAATGTAGCCAAGCTGCAATCTCTGACATGCACCCGATCTGCCGGCCGCGACGCAGCCGGCACGCCACCGTAAAAATATTCCTAAGGCACCCTCCTCAAAACCCAAAGACACTTAATGCCCGTGTTATTAAGCGGGCTCTGTGAGCTGAATGAAGAGCCGAGATTGGTACACGTCTTAGATTAAGATACCTTCTGGTTGGGTAATGGTGCATTTCTATGTAAATACCGGCCATAAAGATGGCCAGGTTTTAAATTGATCTGGGGTAGGTCTAAACATGGCTGAGCACCACCTACAGAAAACAGCGTTCATATTTGCAGACTGGTGTCATTGTTAAGAAAGGATGCAAACATAAATACTAATATACGTTGCGATATATTTAGCCTGAGCTGGTTGCAAAATTCGATTATTACAGCATAGATGTCCCCAGAAGGCTTAAGAAGCTCTATTTTCGAACGTCAAATATCAGAAGATGACTAAATAAATTGTCACATTTTATGACAATGAAATCCCTCAATCGCTAAGATCATGGCTTAAAGTTAACTTAACTATCATTCCATGCAATAAAAGAAGGCTCAGTTGCTCCAGCAGTGCTTGCACATTCAATTGCTTGTTTTTATTGTACTTGTGCAAGACGAACTGAGAAAATGTAATTAAATTGTATTTTAAAATGTAAATGATGTGTATGTGAAAATAGACCATAGCTAATGGTAATCGAAAAACAACAGCATATAAGATAAAATGAAAAGGACAATTTCAAATCAACGATATAGTCATGATGAATAATGATATTTAAAAACGACATCTACATCCTATCGACAATATTTTATGTATAATTAAATTATATGGAAAAGAAACCTTGAAAATGCCTAGAATGCGAACGAAAACGGCAACATTTTATTTGCATATTCTTCTCTGATGTAGTACATGATGAACGAAATGATGTTTCGCAATTCTTAGTGACCTGTTACCATTCGACGAAAATTATTTGTGGTTATTACATTTTGATTGTTTTTGCTGGTCCTCTTTTATCCGTAACTCCTCAATTTGTTCCTTTTAGAAAATAAAGAACACTTTGCTTGTCTTATTCCTAATTACCTTCTTTTCGATAGTGTATTTTCAGCACCGAAAACTTATATTTGACCCCAAGTAAAGGAGTGTGAGTGTAAAGGAGTGTAAGTGTAAGTATGAGTGTAAAAGAGTGTAGTGTAAGTGCAAATGAGCTATGCTTTCTTATACTCCGTTCTCCCTGCGAATTCGGACAAGAAACTGTCCGCATTCTGAATTTTCCGTCGCGCTGGGCTAAGATCCAGCGCAATGACCTACATACCGCTGCGGGCCCCATATAGCTCCGCTCCATTTTTCGCCGGCTCGCCCGGTCCGCGATCCGCAATCACGCCATTTTCCGTTCTACAGGCTGTGCACGGCGAACTGCCGGCCATGTGTGCGCCGGTAATGTCTTGGTCGGCCGGCCCACTCCCCGTCCGGAACAGAGTCCCGGCCACCGGCGACGGCCGAATGGGCTGCATTTCGTCCCCGTCAGCGGCCGAACGAGCGGCCGAACCGGACATTAACCCCGTCTCGGCGCGACAATCGAGGCGCGTTGTCGCCGCCACGCGCTCACTCGGCGGATTACTCTCGTCTAATAAGCCTCGACGTCGAGGCCTACCGACTCCCAATTTACACCATATGTCGACCCACTATCAATGTCACTCCCCCTTTAATTTATGTCCACTTGAGCGCGCGTATTGGAATCGAGCCCGCTCTAACGACGCCGTCCCACGCCAGCCTCCGCGAGAACGCGGCGGCGGCCGGGGGTGCCGCCCGCGCGCCCCAACCCTATCCCACCCCCTCTCTCCCCGGCACCCCTCCCGCCAGTGACGGGCGCGTGCAGTTATTGGGGCAGGTCACTTCCGGCGCCCGGCCGCGGCAGGGGCAGTAGCAGCGCGGCGGCGGCAGTAGCGGCGCCCGCAGGCCCCAATCCTGGTCCAGTAATTAGCCCGGCACACGGCGTTACGTGCGTGGCATTGTTTTCGGTAGGGTATCGACTGGAGAGCGATCGGTATGCAGCACGCGCTGCCGCCGCCTCCGCCCGCTTCGGAATCGACTCGGCGACCTGGCCCGTCGCTTCTGTCTCCACTCTCCAGCCGCGCGAGCGACGCGGCCCGACAGAGAGCAACAGCTGCGCAGCCGGTTTAGGGCCGCTGGAAAGGTCACGGACAGTGCTGGCCGACTCCCGGGCAGGCACGTTGGCTCTCTGACGACACTTGCCCCCGTTCGTGACGCGGCGCCGAGCTATCAATTCTGTAAACACGGAGCTCCGTCCGGCCGAGTCTGAAATATGTTTCCAACTGAACGCTGAGCGGAGTGGTCCGAATTTTTACTTCAGCTTAGCGCTCTCAGCTGGCATTTGGGAGAAGCTCTGTCTGACCTGAATGCAATTCATGTGAAAACATTACTTTTCGACCACAGTAATGATGATATCACGCAAAACCTACAGGAGTGCACGTTATTATCGAGCAAATGTTGCATGTCAAGCCAACACAACCCACCCTTCAGCTCAATAAAATAGAATTCGAAAGGTTTTTCCGTGCTGGCGAAACCGAAACACCGCGCTGTGCAGTCTAAACGATCAAACATTCAATCCAATTAACGGTATTATAAATGTACTATACAGACAACTTTTGATCTGCAATTTATTTAGATTGGACTGGAAAAATTTGGCGCTCATATTTGAGAATCCGTCCATCAAATACGTTGCAACAGTCTGTGATACTGATATGTATGGTTCTTCACACGCAAGCAGGTCAATCCTCAAATCTGAATGCATAATCGATATATAAATAAACACTTTACTTGTATGATAAACTGCATAAGCGTTGGCTTCACATGTATGATGATAGTGTTGATATATCAACACTACAACAAGTTTGAGTTGTCTGCATTATGTCATAATGTTGAAGTCGACGCACATATTTTGAAGATGCTTTTATCGTTCGTTCCCCAAGTCATCAGAGGTGAAAAAAATGTTCCGACGCGCCAACGCACGTCGGTTCAGTTGATTGTGTACCGCCGTACCGTGAGTTAGCAAAATGCTGCTGAAGATAACTACGCATCTCAAACTAAAGATATGAAGAGCGCAACAACATGACAGGATCTCAGTCATCTTCAATTTGGATCAGCATTAGAATATCAGCGTAAAACATCATGCATACACTCTAAAAAATAGTGTGTGTTGATTTAGTAGCAGCGTTCCCCAAGCCAAGATTTACAGCTGAAGAAAACACGGCGACATCGCGTCTGCCCCATGACTAGCCTCATCTGCATCGCTGTCATGTCGGTGAGTCAGGTGAGACAGCGACAATTATGGCGCTGTTTGTGCCTGTAACGACGCGATTCAAGTACGTTTGCACAGGGGGTGTCATCCCGGGATTCCCCATGTATCGGCTGCCGAGCGGCTTAGCATTAGCGATGACGTCACTGGTGCTCTGGTCCAGTCGTGGCCGGCCCCGTCACCGCAGCTGCGCTTTCGAGCGTTTTGCTGTTTTTTTACAGGTGTTGACGAGCGGCAATTTTAAGTCGTCGCCGTTAGATAAGTAAGTTAGGTAGTTAGGTTGCAAGTGTATGCTTTTGATTTTTTTTAACCCTCGCCATACGGGAGCTTTTTTCACCTTCGCCCTTCGGGGGTCCTAAAAAGACCCCCGTTTACTTCAAAACCAAGCAACATAGAGCAACGCGGTAAGAACCAACATGTTGCCTGTCATGTTTGGAATCTAACAGTATGTAATTTTTAGGTTTTGGGTCAACAAGTGACCTTCCAGGTCAAGTGAATGACTTCGATCGACCACGTCCAGAACAGCGATTTTGCTGTCAGAAAACCTCAAAATGAGAAATTGATAAATGTAAATAAAAATGTATGTTCCTAGACCAGTTCTGACTCAGAAATACAGAAAAGGTAATTATTTATTCGTAGCTGGTCAAAAATGTCCACACAAGTTATTTTTTAAAAAATGACGTCATGAATGTATTACACTTAGGGAGCCATCACTCAGTCAAAAATAGAGATATTTCTTTGAAATTTGGCTTGAGTTTTATCCATACTTATTTCTCTCACATATATTCCGTTTTTTTAACATCTTTTAAAATTTTGTTTTTGTGGTGATTTAAAAAAAAAAACAGTTTGTGTTCATTTCGGGGTCAAAAACCCAAAATTTCGAAAATCCGAGATTGCTGTTTTAAAAGAAAATTACATTTTATATCTTTGCTTAATTGCGTTTGCAAATTCCTTCAAAACTCTGTTTTCTACGATGTTTCAAACATTTATCGTTTTCCACTAACATGACGTCATCAAAACATCATTATTTATCCCAAAAAAATTATAACAAATTTCAATGGAATTTCTACAGCATACGTATAATTGTTGTATACTTAGCTACTGAAAATTTAAGCAAGATGCGCTGCATGTCTAAAACGTTATGCAATACAAACCTCAGGGGGGTCGTATAAGGACCCCCCGTAGGGCGAGGGTTAAAGCATATCTTGAACATTAAACAAATGAACAATGATATTTGCAACATTAAACCGGGGCCGGGCAGTGTATATTACACCTCAGCCAGACCGGGGAAGCGTATGGCCGTCTCGCCTCTCAGCCAGACCAGGTCAGAGTATGGCCGTCTCCTCCTTTAGCCGGACCGGGGCAGCGTATGGCCGTCTCGCCCCTCATCATGAATTAACGGAAGGATAATTGTCCGCGGTAAACGTAATCTGAAATAGGTCCGTACCTTAGGGGCAACTATCCGTATCCCGTTCGAAATATTCGCACCGCTCCGAGACGCGTGCGGCGACAGCCGAGTCGGACCAGAGCACCAGTGACGTCACGCTCATGTTGTGCGATTGGGGTGGTAAAATCCCCGGATGACTCTACCTCTCTTAAACAGCCTTGCGTTTGCAGGTGTTGACCAAGGCCTTAGTTGACTGCTTCCAGGTGACGCGGTATCTTGTGGCTGGATATTTATATTGAGCCACAAAACTTGACATTGGTATGGGAAAACTGTTAAGAAGGCTGTCGGAAAGTGTCAGTGTAAGCCTAATAGTAAATTGAAGTGGGTGGAACATATTGGCCAAATTCAGTGAGTTGGGGAGGGGTGACAAAATTATGGCATGTTGCCAGATGTGATATCATGGAATGGGAGGTGTCCAGCTTAAAACATGGAAATTCTTACCTTATTTTCATGTTTTTAGACCCGGAGACCTCCTTCGTCCTATCATTTTTGATAAAACAAAAACAAAAATCATCCCGCCATTCCCCTAAATATTTGAATTTGGCCACCAAGGCGTGGATGTGAACAGCGGCGGAACTTTTTGTTTTTCGTTGGGGTTGTAATTGAGTCGGCGACGGGGGGGGGGGGGGGGTAGTAAAAGCGACGAATTATAAAAACGAAGTATGTGCACAATTCAATTTTAACACCTTAGAATGAACATGGGTTGTATTACCTCATTACTGACGTATTTTAGCAACAGCGAGGTGTGCAATCTGAAAACAATTGAAAGTATCATGGTTGGGTCAAAGTAGGCAAAGACTACCTCATGGTAGCTATTATTAAAGGAAATAGTTCACCTTCAACATGGGATTTTGAACTGAAATAGCAGTTTTGTAGCCCGTGTTGAGAAATCCTTATCTGCAACTTTTCTTGGCTGAAAAGACTCTCCAGCCGAAGATATTTGACTTTTTTGCGAAGGAATGCGGCGCATATATGATATACCGTACCGTCTGAGAGTGCCAGCACTACCAGGGCGCATGCGCAGACCAATAACGCACACCATAACATTAATAATTTACGACCTTCTGTCCTGAATTGGCGCGATGTAGGACCATTTTTGAAAAGAAAAAAAGAAACTGTATTAAAAAATATAATAAAATCGTGTTCTGAAAATTTCCGAAGGTGAACTATTTCCTTTAAGGCTATACATAAATGGTGTGACTCAGCAACTAGCCAAGCCATTTCTTGCAAGAAAGGCACCTGGTGATGCCAATGGTCCAGGTCCGGTCCTTTTATATATTACAGTGAGATATAAAAATACATATAACATATTTGATATTTCCCACAACTCACAAGGCCATGGGGGATAATTGTTTTCAAAGTTGCCCCGGCCGAGGACAGGGGCGCAACCAAGGGGCCCTGGGAGGCACGTGGCGGGGGATGTCCGTGAAGTAAGTGACGGAATCGGATTCGAATTCAGCGTCGAGTAGAGATATGCTTCAAAATGTGGGAACAGTTCAATTGGGGCACGCTGATCACGCAAATGACATTCATTTTGACATTCAAGGTCATCTTCAAAATCATCTTCAAGGTCAAAAGACTTCGGCTCAAAACGACCAGAAGTTATTGTCCGATCGCAAAACAAAATAATGGTATCATTCTATTCCTCGGGTCAATATCTAGGCGCAGCTTTCGAAACCTCACTGGAGACAAATGACCTTGACCCTCATTTTCAAGGTCAAAGGTCAAATAACCCGAAGTTATTGTCCGATCGCCAAAATAATGGTCTCATTCGATTCCTCGGGTTAATATCGACCCGATGTTATTGTCTAATTGACAACATAATGGTCTCATTCGAATTCTCGGGTTAATATCTAGCCACAGCCTTCGCAAACTCACTCGTGGCAAATGGCATTGACCCTCATTTTCAAGGTCATAGGACGGGGCGGCTCAAAACGACCCGAAGTTAGAAGCCGATTGCCAAAATAATGGTCTCATTCGATTCCTCGGGTCAGTATCTGCCGTAACCTTTGCAACCTCACTCGTGGAAAATGGCCTTGACCCTCAATTTCAAGGTCAAAGGACTCGAAACGACCCGAAGTTATCATCCAATCGCCATTGATCTTGAAATTGAGGGCCAATGTCATTTGCTACGAGTGAGGTTGCGAAGGCTACGGCTATATACTGACCCGAGGAATCGAATGAGACCATTATTTTGGCGATCGGACAATAACCTTGGTTAAGATTACCGTGAATGTCAAAATTAATGCCATTTTCGTGATCAGCGTGCCCCAATTGACCTGTCACCACATTTTGAAGCGAATCGCTACTCGACGCTGAATTCGAATCCGAATCCGTCGCTAACTTCATGGACATGCGGGGGAATCACGATTGAGGGCGCCTCTCCTGGGCGTCTGGACACCGAAAGTGCCACTCTCGAGTGTGGGTGGCGCCCCTTGAGTCGTGAGTGCCGGCGGCACCCCTTTAGATCGGACAATATGCCTCCTTTAGACCGGAGATAACGACCCCAACTGTGCCTCCCCGAAAATATAAGTTTTCTGACCTGCCCGAGGTGTATAGACAAAAAAGAAAAAAAAGTGTTCACTAAGACAAAATTGGCAAGGCTCAGCCTCCTTGACTACCCTCCCCCCTCCCCCTCCACAGGTGGCGCCGCCACTGGGTGTAGGTATATAATTCAACTGATGATATGATCTGCAAGTTTTCCAGGAAATGCATTTTGAGCAATTTCTCACACATTTTAACGGTACACGGTCAACCGAACTAGTGACAACTGAACCAGTGACAACTGAGCTAGCGACAACTGAACCAGTGACAACTGAACCAGTGACAACTGAACCAGTGACAACTGAACCAGTGACAACTGAGCCAGTAAAACTGAACCAGGGACTGAACCAGTGACAAGTGACAACTGAGGTCAAATTTTGAAGTTGACCTAACCCGGCCACCATTCATATATTGTGAAGCGTCTTGACGAGACAAATATGATTGTGTTAAAATTATTGCGCTATGTTTAACTGATAAGAAGTTATTCACCTAAACCTTTTTGGAAGAAAATGCCATCGTGACATTTGGTGACCTCTGGAGCCTAAACTATTGACCTGAGCTAAAATTTGGGAACACCAATGGCGATTTGATTTTTCATGAGCTTTCTATTGCTTTTTTTTCTGTTTGTTCCTAGCTATCATAGTTCCGAAGATATTTGGGAGGTTCAGGGGCAAAGTCCTATACTTGTAAAATTTGACCTTTGATGACCTCTGGTAACCTCAATATTGACCAAGCCAAATAACTACCGAAATAGTTTCGGCATGATTTTTGAAGAGCATTCGAACGGTGTTTTTGAATTCCGCATACTCCATAGGAGCTGAGTTAGAAGCGTGCGACAGAAATTGCCCTAGATTCGTCGTGAGCGACAGATTTTGCCATTTATAGACCTCTGCTCCCCCCCCCCCTGGATCCGCTAGTGTGTGTAGCACTCATTGTAACTATCATTAATGTGTTGACACAATGTGCTGCGTGTTGACAAAATGTGTTGTATGTTTACAAAATGTGCCAGAGTGCCGATTTTTATCAATGTTGTTAGTCACCGAGGCATGAGAAAAACCTTATTTTTAGAGTAATTTGCCATAAGAGCGCGACAAATGGAAGTGAGTTAGCCTGGCTCTTTGTCAGTGCCAGCCTCGAGGTTTTTTCACCTCTGTCTGGCATCTTCGGGAGCAAATATGAGTTTTAGGAGACACATACTGGTCATTTATCATAAAGGGTTGGAAAACAACGCCACATATTTTCGTTACGCACATAAAAATATCAACATTTCAACATGAACGATAATTTCTGACGCGTAACTTGAAATGGATGAAAGCTTTTCCAATGTTATGGTGTTATCAAAGAATGTTTTACCGAACCAGCTCATAGCAAAATATGAGAGCCTTGCGAGGCAACAAATCTGAACTAAATAAATTAGATAATGCGCAACGCAAAAGCCTAAAAGCATCGATGTTTATCAAGCAGTTTGTTTCCCAACTTATTTCAGCCGTCTAAGAGTTGGCTGATGTCTGAGGTGACCGTTGTAACATGCTATATTGTCCTGCAGCCTTTCACTCCGTCATCTCTGTGAACACCACAACAATGAAGTCTTTGTGGCCGAGCGGCCCGCAACGATTTCTTCACTTGACAGTGCTCATTGTTGTAATTCGACCAACTGCCTTTGACGAAATGTGACGATATTTGACGGCTGTCCAAACTGGACAACGGAGTCATGTCAACATCGTCTCGTGAGGTCAATTTCAATTGTCCTGTTAAGCACGTTTGCCGATGCGGGAAATGGGATTTCCAAACCCATGGCGCCAACAAAACATTTCCGAAACTTGGACTTCAATAAAATTGTTACTGCTGGTAGTGCCTTATTTATATATTTGCTTGTATCCCATACATAAATGAAACAACGGTATGCTACTAGCAAAAAAAGATCTGTCCTCAACTTTGAGTTCAATGTAAAACGTGCAATGAATTTATGGGCTCTTGGCTACGCAACCAACGTCATGTAGATCACGTGCTGCTAAATAGCCTGACAGATAAACAAACATCTTAACAGCTCTGGTCTTAGCGTTACTTATTCATAACAAAGGGGCGGCAATTATTTGAGGTAGTCAGTACAAACAGTGTCAATCGGTTACCAAAATTTTGGTAACTGAATCAAATTTGTGACCGATTTGGTAATCAGTCGGTCAGGCTTATACATTTTTTGGACACTTTTCGGTCAGCCTAATCTTAAACAATTCATTTTTTTTTGTCACGCTTATGCATTCTAATTTCTATCAAGCAAATTTGCTCCAAATTAAATCAATGATTGTAAATACTAAATAGAACACATCATTATTATATCAAGATTGAATATATTGCTCACAAGAGTAAGTGAGGTCCTTAAAAATAAGTATTGAATACAATATACATATTGCATACACCATCGAAGCAAGCACAAACTAGTAACCAAACCACTAACCAAGCACAATGCAACACACACGGCCCAATGCACATTCATAATGTGACTTTCAAGAAATAGATGATCCTTATTACTTGTGCTATTTCACAAGTGAGGGTAGAACCACTTCATATACCTATTTCAAAGGATGATGCATAACATAATAGACAATAGTATTAGGTAGCCTTACTTATTGTGTTTAATGTACACATGTTATTGTTAATTTGTGTAGGTGTTATTGAAAAGACAAGGGAAATTATTCAAAATGACTAAGGTGAAGGGGAATTAAAGAAGAACTTCAGGAGGCAGCCTGTGGCCCTGCATCACTTCACACTTATGGCATCACTTCACACTGAAGGTAACTTATTAATACTTATGGCCATATCGCCAATCATGTGTTGAACCAAAAATAGGTTTATACTATTTACTAAGTGCAGTGAGCCTGCGCCACGAATGTGTTCGTAAATCGTTATTGTATATCCTGTATTTCTTCCTAAGATTAAGATCTACTAAATTTAAATGTCAATGTATAAAATAGAAATACTCCTGAATTTTGTCATATTTGTATTGTATTTATACAGTAAGATATATTCAAAACAAACAATATAAAGGTTCAATAACACATGTTATTAATACATTTGTTTCTATTTACCTCCTTCGCTTTTTGAAGGATATGGCTTCATTGTGATGAATATGGCAGTAGCGCATGTAAAGTCGGTTACTTTTCCTGCGCCTTTCCTACATTTAAGCGCGCGCGCCGAATGACGCAGTGTGCGGCCCTCCCCCTGCGTCATTCGGCGCGTGTCCGCTGGCGGAATGTCGCAAAACTTATATAGGTCAATGGCTGAACCCCGCGGAACCGCGGAATGTCGCAGTGATATCGCGCGCTGAATGGCTCAGTGTGCGGTCGGTGTTAAGCTTAACTGCACAATGCCCATTTTGTGTTACATTTAAGTGATTTTTTTTTTTGGGGGGGGGGGAGGGGTAAGTCTCAGCTCCCTTGAAAAGCTTGGATTTCTGTGAAGCATGGATTGTCACATTTTCTATAAATACTAGCAACTTTTATATGCAGATAGATAATTGCAGATAACTCTCATGTCCACACAGGATATGATGGTAAAACTTATTTTAGGTTGTGACAGACTGATTCTATTGTACAATATTTAGTATTTATAATCTGTGTAAAAAGTTGACATGCAGTTTTGTTAGGTAGTGGGTGTCATTATGCACTTGCAGTCAATATATCATATGTTAAATAATTATTTAATCCTGACCAATGTCAAGGACAGTTAGGGGAGGTTAAGGGAGTCATATGCCCCTCCAACTTTGGCCAGATAAAATTGATTTGTTCCTATGTATGTACGTATTTATGTAATATGCATTATCCTGCAAATTAATATGAAATGATTGAGGTCACATTTTCCCATCTTATTTGCAATGTGCTACTGCTTTTGGTCTTGCTTCCGGCATCTACTACTTTGCTTTGTAAATGTATTTGGTTCCTTTTTTACAATTACAATTAGTCTTTTTGGAAACTGTACATGCGTGTTTTATGAATTATGATGTTAAACAAAGCCAATTTTGCCAGTGTGTATAAATAAAAGTATACAATTTGCAAATCGGTCACACTTTGAACATTTTTGGCTTTAACCCAAATCGGTCGGTATTTGATCAACCGAA
This sequence comes from Chirona hameri, assembly GCA_036785665.1. Taxonomy (NCBI): domain Eukaryota; kingdom Metazoa; phylum Arthropoda; class Thecostraca; order Balanomorpha; family Balanidae; genus Chirona; species Chirona hameri. Next base: position 12,364 of record JAXIVJ010010448.1, read on the forward strand.
ATGCCTCCAATTCGGTATCGGTTTGGTATCGGTCAGGATTTTGGGGAAAATGACAACTAGTACAAACAAACCCACCTCCACAGAACGCCATCTCTCCACCATAGCAACCAAGAACACCATCTCGCCACCATAGCAACCAAGAACACCATCTCGCCACCATAGCAACCAAGAACACCATCTCGCCATCATAGCAACCGAGCTGGTGTCAGCTGGTAACCAGCAGGCACGTCGAGAGGCCGACTCTCCCCGGGCGAGGTGCAGTTTGTCAGACCGACCTGCCGGACAAGCCACTCAGTTCCGTCCTCCGAAGGAACACGGCGCCGCAGTCTGGCAGGTATATATGGGCCTCGTTGCAACTTCGTCGGCATAGTTCACATTTTATGGCGCCACAAATGTTCCCAACGTCCGAAATGGACGTCACTCATGACTCAAAGGAGCATCCCACGGTAATGTGTATAAAACAAATATTTCGGATTCGGAGCACGTCACAAACATGTCAAAAGATACATTTTGGCATTTGTGGCTAAAGCTTCCTGAGTATTTGAAGATGGGAGTTCCCATGGCGACCGTGATTTACTCGCCAAAGTTACTTATGGCTGAGCTGGATATAATGGAATGAAAACCGCTCAATCTCATCAAATCTCTGCAAAGTCCGTAGCATCGTGAAGAGTTTAAAACAAAAACACCGTGTTGCAGCAGTATGAAGTGCAGTAAGCGCAGTAGCACCTGCAGTAATTGCTTCACTGCTAAAGCACTCTCACGCCTAACACCGTGTCTGCAGTGAACACGGACTAGCAACCAGCTGGCGATTCGCTTCTCACGTGCTGCATCACTTATCTGGCGGCGCGTTTTGAGCGCCCATAAACCGCCCGAGGGCACAGATAAAGCCCATACAGCCGCCGGCATGTGCTTGATACCCGAACAACAAAGAGCGGGTGTAAAAGTTTGAGTGCGCTCCTAAGCGCGCTCTGCCACAATGGTGGCCGTCTGATGACGGCGGCTCAACAAGAGACGCGGCGCGCCTCGTCCTGGCGCCGCCGCTGTGCCCTGGAGACTGGAGAGACGACCGAACGTCCGCCGCCGCCGGCCGGCCCGGCGGCCCATCGCGCCAGCCGGCATGTCTCGACTTGAGATCAAAGGCAACCGGGCTCATTTCGCTCCGGATTTATGTGATATTTATACAAGGGCACGCCGTCGGGATTTTCCGCGCGATATGAGGGAAAGCCGGGTTTTCGTGAGAACGAGCCGAGCGGGAAGTGACGCCGGCTAAATTGGTTTTAGCACGGTGAACAGAGATGCCAATAAGCCGGCGAAGCGATAGTGGCATTTATTTTTGCCCGTTGCGGAAGCGGCGGCGACGAAACTGCCCGAGGCTTCACGGAAGGAGACTGTTTTTCAGCTGGGCTCAGGCAGGGAGATATGAAGCGATCTGAGAACACATCAACACGGTGGTCATACCAGCAGCAGCATGATATATGCATGCGCAAAAACAGACCTATTTTTGTATGCAAAACGTAGAGGTAAATGATGAGGCGGCGCCACAACAACAGCGAACATTAATATGAATATGCATAGCGTGAGATTTATGCTGACTATAATATCCACGGAGAAATGTGTTCCTCAGCTGCCTTTAAAGCAATCTCTACCAGGTGGTCTTTTCTCACTGATCTCCGTCCCTTTACAAATGGTGAATGTGTTGAGAAATTAGCTCTAGGTGCTATGTACCAATTCCTTATGCCGGTATTGACAAATATAATCTTCTACCGCACTTCTTCATTGTTCACCGCTGATGCTGTATGATGTTGTATGATGCTGTATGATGCTGTATGATGCTGTATGATGCTGTATGATGATGTATGATGCTGTATGATGCTGTATGATGCTGTATGATGCTGTATGATGCTGTATGATGCTGTATGATGCTGTATGATGCTGTATGATGCTGTATGATGCTGTATGATGCTGTATTATGCGGTATTATGCTGTATGATGTGATGCTGTATGATGCTGTATGATGTTGTATGATGCGGTATGATGCTGTATGATGCTGTATGATGCTGTATTATGCTGTATGATGCTGTATTATGCGGTATGATGCTGTATGATGCTGTATGATGCTGTATGATGATGTATGATGCTGTATGATGCTGTATGATGCTGTATGATGCTGTATGATGCTGTATGATGCTGTATGATGCTGTATGATGCGGTATTATGCGGTATGATGCTGTATGATGCTGTATGATGCTGTATGATGCTGTATGATGCTGTATGATGCGGTATGATGATGTATGATGTGATGTTGTATTATGCGGTATGATGCTGTATGATGCTGTATTATGCTGTATGATGCGGTATTATGCGGTATGATGCTGTATGATGCTGTATGATGCTGTATTATGCTGTATGATGCTGTATGATGCTGTATGATGCTGTATGATGCTGTATGATGCTGTATGATGCTGTATGATGCTGTATGATGCAGTATGATGCTGTATGATGCGGTATTATGCGGTATGATGCTGTATGATGCTGTATGATGCTGTATTATGCTGTATGATGCTGTATTATGCGGTATGATGTTGTATGATGCTGTATGATGCTGAATGATGCTGTATGATGCTGTATGATGCGGTATTATGCGGTATGATGCTGTATGATGCGGTATGGTGCTGTATGATGCTGTATGATGCTGTATGATGCTGTATGGTGATGTATGATGCTGTATGATGCGGTATGATGCGGTATGATGCTGTATGATGCTGTATGATGCTGTATGATGCTGTATGATGTGATGCGGTATGATGCGGTATGATGCTGTATGATGCTGTATGATGCTGTATTATGCGGTATGATGCTGTATGATGCTGTATTATGCGGTATGATGCTGTATGATGCGGTATGATGCTGTATTATGCGGTATGATGCTGTATGATGTGATGTTGTATGATGCGGTATGATGCTGTATGATGCTGTATGATGCTGTATGATGCTGTATGATGCTGTATGATGCGGTATGATGCTGTATTATGCGGTATGATGCTGTATGATGTGATGTTGTATGATGCGGTATGATGCTGTATGATGCTGTATGATGCTGTATGATGCTGTATTATGCGGTATGATGCTGTATGATGCTGTATGATGCTGTATGATGCTGTATGATGATGTATGATGCTGTATTATGCGGTATGATGCTGTATGATGCTGTATGATGTGATGTGGTATGATGCGGTATGATGCTGTATGATGCTGTATGATGCTGTATGATGCTGTATGATGCTGTATGATGCTGTATGATGTGATGTTGTATGATGCGGTATGATGCTGTATGATGCTGTATGATGCTGTATGATGCTGTATGATGCTGTATGATGCTGTATGATGCTGTATGATGATGTATGATGCTGTATGATGCTGTATGATGCTGTATGATGCTGTATTATGCGGTGTGATGCTGTATGATGCTGTATGATGCTGTATGATGATGTATGATGCTGTATGATGCTGTATGATGCTGTATGATGCTGTATGATGCTGTATGATGCTGTATGATGCTGTATGATGCTGTATGATGCGGTATTATGCGGTATGATGCTGTATGATGCTGTATGATGCTGTATGATGCTGTATGATGCTGTATGATGCGGTATGATGATGTATGATGTGATGTTGTATTATGCGGTATGATGCTGTATGATGCTGTATTATGCTGTATGATGCGGTATTATGCGGTATGATGCTGTATGATGCTGTATGATGCTGTATTATGCTGTATGATGCTGTATGATGCTGTATGATGCTGTATGATGCTGTATGATGCTGTATGATGCTGTATGATGCTGTATGATGCAGTATGATGCTGTATGATGCGGTATTATGCGGTATGATGCTGTATGATGCTGTATGATGCTGTATTATGCTGTATGATGCTGTATTATGCGGTATGATGCTGTATGATGCTGTATGATGCTGAATGATGCTGTATGATGCTGTATGATGCGGTATTATGCGGTATGATGCTGTATGATGCTGTATGATGCGGTATGGTGCTGTATGATGCTGTATGATGCTGTATGATGCTGTATGATGCTGTATGATGCTGTATTATGATGTATGATGCTGTATGATGCTGTATGATGTGATGCGGTATGATGCGGTATGATGCTGTATGATGCTGTATGATGCTGTATTATGCGGTATGATGTGATGCTGTATGATGCTGTATGATGCGGTATGATGCGGTATGATGCGGTATGATGATGTATGATGTGATGTTGTATTATGCGGTATGATGCTGTATGATGCTGTATTATGCTGTATGATGCGGTATTATGCGGTATGATGCTGTATGATGCTGTATGATGCTGTATTATGCTGTATGATGCTGTATGATGCTGTATGATGCTGTATGATGCTGTATGATGCTGTATGATGTTGTATGATGCTGTATGATGCAGTATGATGCTGTATGATGCGGTATTATGCGGTATGATGCTGTATGATGCTGTATGATGCTGTGTTATGCTGTATGATGCTGTATTATGCGGTATGATGCTGTATGATGCGGTATGATGCTGTATGATGCTGTATGATGCTGTATGATGCTGTATTATGCGGTATGATGCTGTATGATGCGGTATGATGCTGTATGATGCTGTATTATGCGGTATGATGCTGTATGATGCTGTATGATGCTGTATGATGCTGTATGATGATGTATGATGCTGTATTATGCGGTATGATGCTGTATGATGCTGTATGATGTGATGTGGTATGATGCGGTATGATGCTGTATGATGCTGTATGATGCTGTATGATGATGTATGATGCGGTATGATGCGGTATGGTGCTGTATGATGATGTATTATGCTGTATGATGCTGTATTATGCTGTATGATGCTGTATGATGCTGTATGATGCTGTATGATGCTGTATGATGTGATGCGGTATGATGCTGTATGATGCTGTATGATGCTGTATGATGCTGTATGATGCTGTATTATGCTGTATGATGCGGTATTATGCGGTATGATGCTGTATGATGCTGTATGATGCTGTATTATGCTGTATGATGCGGTATGATGTTGTATGATGCTGTATGATGCGGTATGATGCTGTATGATGCTGTATGATGCGGTATGATGCTGTATGATGCGGTATGATGCTGTATGATGTGATGCTGTATGATGCTGTATGATGCGGTATGATGCGGTATGATGCGGTATGATGCTGTATGATGCTGTATTATGCTGTATGATGATGTATTATGCGGTATGATGCTGTATGATGTGATGTTGTATGATGCGGTATGATGCGGTATGATGCGGTATGATGCTGTATGATGCTGTATGATGCTGTATTATGCTGTATGATGCTGTATGATGCGGTATTATGCTGTATGATGCTGTATGATGCTGTATGATGCTGTATGATGTGATGTTGTATGATGCGGTATGATGCTGTATGATGCTGTATGATGCTGTATTATGCTGTATGATGCTGTATGATGCTGTATGATGCTGTATGATGCTGTATGATGCTGTATGATGTTGTATGATGCTGTATGATGCTGTATGATGCTGTATTATGCTGTATGATGCTGTATTATGCGGTATGATGCTGTATGATGCTGTATGATGCTGAATGATGCTGTATGATGCTGTATGATGCGGTATTATGCGGTATGATGCTGTATGATGCTGTATGATGCGGTATGGTGCTGTATGATGCTGTATGATGCTGTATGATGCTGTATGATGCTGTATGATGCTGTATGATGCTGTATGATGCTGTATGATGCTGTATGATGCTGTATGATGCTGTATTATGATGTATGATGCTGTATGATGCTGTATGATGTGATGCGGTATGATGCGGTATGATGCTGTATGATGCTGTATGATGCTGTATTATGCGGTATGATGTGATGCTGTATGATGCTGTATGATGCGGTATGATGCGGTATGATGCGGTATGATGATGTATGATGTGATGTTGTATTATGCGGTATGATGCTGTATGATGCTGTATTATGCTGTATGATGCGGTATTATGCGGTATGATGCTGTATGATGCTGTATGATGCTGTATTATGCTGTATGATGCTGTATGATGCTGTATGATGCTGTATGATGCTGTATGATGCTGTATGATGCTGTATGATGCTGTATGATGCAGTATGATGCTGTATGATGCGGTATTATGCGGTATGATGCTGTATGATGCTGTATGATGCTGTATTATGCTGTATGATGCTGTATTATGCGGTATGATGCTGTATGATGCGGTATGATGCTGTATGATGCTGTATGATGCTGTATGATGCTGTATTATGCGGTATGATGCTGTATGATGCGGTATGATGCTGTATGATGCTGTATTATGCGGTATGATGCTGTATGATGCTGTATGATGCTGTATGATGCTGTATGATGATGTATGATGCTGTATTATGCGGTATGATGCTGTATGATGCTGTATGATGTGATGTGGTATGATGCGGTATGATGCTGTATGATGCTGTATGATGCTGTATTATGCTGTATGATGCTGTATTATGCTGTATGATGCTGTATGATGCTGTATGATGCGGTATGATGCTGTATGATGCTGTATGATGCTGTATTATGCTGTATGATGCTGTATTATGCTGTATGATGCTGTATTATGCTGTATGATGCTGTATGATGCTGTATGATGCTGTATGATGCTGTATGATGTGATGCGGTATGATGCTGTATGATGCTGTATGATGCTGTATGATGCTGTATGATGCTGTATTATGCTGTATGATGCGGTATTATGCGGTATGATGCTGTATGATGCTGTATGATGCTGTATTATGCTGTATGATGCGGTATGATGTTGTATGATGCTGTATGATGCGGTATGATGCTGTATGATGCTGTATGATGCGGTATGATGCTGTATGATGCGGTATGATGCTGTATGATGTGATGCTGTATGATGCTGTATGATGCGGTATGATGCGGTATGATGCGGTATGATGCTGTATGATGCTGTATTATGCTGTATGATGATGTATTATGCGGTATGATGCTGTATGATGTGATGTTGTATGATGCGGTATGATGCGGTATGATGCGGTATGATGCTGTATGATGCTGTATGATGCTGTATTATGCTGTATGATGCTGTATGATGCGGTATTATGCTGTATGATGCTGTATGATGCTGTATGATGCTGTATGATGTGATGTTGTATGATGCGGTATGATGCTGTATGATGCTGTATGATGCTGTATGATGCTGTATGATGCTGTATGATGCTGTATGATGCTGTATGATGATGTATGATGCTGTATTATGCTGTATGATGCTGTATGATGCTGTATGATGCTGTATGATGCTGTATGATGCTGTATGATGCTGTATGATGCTGTATGATGCTGTATGATGCGGTATGATGCTGTATGATGCTGTATGATGCGGTATGATGCTGTATGATGCGGTATGATGCTGTATGGTGATGTATGATGTGATGTTGTATGATGCGGTATGATGCTGTATGATGCTGTATGATGCTGTATGATGCTGTATGATGATGTATGATGCTGTATCATAAACCTGCATCAATCTGTCTGATATATTTGCTGTTGTACCGCGAGAATGTGTCCGCCAGAGAAACCCAAGGTTCTGCAGCGGGGCTGTTGCACAATGCACATGCCTCGAGTCCGTACCGAGCACGTCCGTCGATTGTATTGATTTCGGTCAACGGCCAAATGGAACGAGGCGCCGGGCGAAGTGCGAGACGCTGGAGCAGTGACGGTGTTTCGTACGTGGATGGGTACAGGGAGTGCTGACAGCAGATCGCTAACTCTGCGAGAAACGACTGTCTTGTGCTCGTAACGCTTTTGTGCAGATCATTTTGTGTGTGGCTTTATTTTGATAGTGTAGCTGTGATGCATGTAAACAGACACTTGTCATGAAAAGCCGTGTCTTGCGGATGACATACGAATAAATGATGATGATGATAATACTAAAAATGCATTATCAGAGTGAGCAATCTTTGGCTTCTCTTGATACGAGCATTTAAAATACATTAGGCCCATTTAAACGTCAGTTTTGTTTTCCAGCCGCGCAATTTTTGATAGAAGAATCTCCTTTATCTTTAGGTATTCATCTACATTTTGAAGAAGAAAAATATGCACAATATAGAGTATGGGTGTTGTTAGGTGTACATGTATTTATATGTATGGTACAATATGTGTTAAAATGCCAACATTTTTGGATACTACATAATTAAATGATCTTGTTTCACCATGACCGTTTGAATCGTCAAGTACGAGTATACTGCCCCATATCATTATTCTAATTACGAAAGACATCAACCACATTAATGACCACTAAAATTTCAACGAAGCGATACAAACTTATATGTAGCACAGACAACCCACAGTAGCGGCGGGACACCGCGAGGTGATCTATTCGACGCATGTTTTGCTGCGTAAGTTCCGCCCCTCCTCTGCAGCCATCCTACCGTCCCACAAAAACCGCCCCTCCCGCGCTGTGCCGTGACGATTTGGTCCCCTCAGTTCCGGAGTGGGCGGGGCGGGCGATGCAACCGGTCGGCCTAAAGACCTCGCTCCCCCCACACAAACACACTGGGCGGGGCAGGGACGCGGCGTGATCGTCCCGACACCCGGGAGGGGCGGGGCGCGGCGGCCGCGTGACCGCCGGCCGTCGGACGCAGCGGCCGTTACCCGAATTTATGCAGCATTGTGTGGCCGGACGGACAGGTGGGCCCCCGCCGCCCGGCCCGGCCCGCTGCCGCCTCTATTTTGTCAACAGAGTCGTAAAGCGGCCGGCCGCAGCTGGCGGCGTGGCGGCCCGCTCCCGGCGTGCTGCCTGGCCGTGCTACTGTCGTGCTCCGGCAGTGCTCAGCCGCGCAGCCGGTCCGTGCTACTGTCGTGCTCCGGCAGCGCTCAGCCGCGCAGCCGGTCCGTGCTATCGCCGTACTGCCGCGCCGGGCTGCCGAGATGTATTGCCGGGCCGCGCGGACCGGTGCGATGCTAATATAATTTGTAATAAGTCAATACATTCTGAAACGAATTTCATAACATTATTTTTAAAATAAATAATCTTATTGCAATCTTAAGCACTTTTAGTTTTGCATCATGAAGCAGGTGCCTCGTGAATCCAAGAATTACTCCATTCCCAGCAACATGTCTGCGAGTTGATTTTATGGCGTGGGAATAACAATGTGCGTGTTGTCAGCGCATAGGCCAACGTTTTTGTTCAATGTTCATTGGCGTAAATACAACCATCCTTGTGAACAGACGATGTGATATAGTGAATGGAAGCCTCACATAAATAAATATAAACGCAACAGCAAAACGAGACAAAATTCAAATCCATGCTTAATTGAAACATTGCCTGTTGAATGCATCCAAAAAGCAACGCATTTTAGCATAAAGTATATAAATATATGGGCAATTCCAGGACAAATCACCAAGGTAAGGGTATAAATATATAGCACACCATCTCAGATTTCGCTACCAAATGGTTATGAGGTTATCTTTGACGCTGATTTCGAATTTGGAATTTGTACGATCATCGGGTCACGGGGTCACAAGATCATTTGGTCAGCGAAAATTCAGGTCATGAGCAAACATTCAACTACGTTTGCCATTATATATCCATGATGAAAATGGATATCAAAGTAAAGTTATACATCAATAGAAAGAAAAGAAACATAGAATGAGATGATATACAAATTCAACCCATAAGGTCAATATTTGATAGCTTGACCTTATGGCCTTTATTTCAGGCCGACGTCAAACAATGTTTGTCCGCTCCGATTTTTGTTAGGAAATTTATGCAAAAGTTTGGTCATGTTTTAGGTAAAATGCTTGCAATATTTCGCGGTGCAACTGAAACTATTTGGGGGTCAACACATGAGGTCATGACAATATGTCATGACCTCATTTGACCTGCGAGTTAACGAATCTAGACATTCCTCCAAATGTGGGCAATGTGGGCATCATTCGAAAGTACCTATCCCATAGCATGCACTTGTGATATCAATTTCACATTTTGTTTGCAATTAAAGCGTGTTTTCCTCGGATGAACATCCGCCGCGACAGCTTTCTGTATCACCTATCACTACTGCGCACTAGGGTGCGAACAATACCGCACAATTGTTGATTTTCCCAGGCTTTCACGCGTATTCTCATGCTATCTATTCTACGTGCTGAATAACATGAAACATTTATTTAGCTCTAAAACAGTTTTCCGGTCAGACCAAGTACGATTTTTGAAGACACGTTTTTCTTCTGTGCCGACTATGGAGCAAAATGAACAGCACACTACAATAGGCTGGAAATAGGCTCATTGTAAAGCTCTCGCCTCTTGGAGAAAGAAACAAAATTTATGACAGACAAAATGATCAGAAACGACACTTTTTGATTTACTGGCCTGTAAACATGTCACAACATACCATCTGCCTACTATTGCAATCAGTATTAGCGCCAGGCGCATTCATGAGGTTTGGGGTCATGTGGTATGTAGTGACATATGGTTGCGGACCAGTAAATGAAAAGGTATTGCTTTTAGAACAGTTTGTGTGTTATAACGCTGGTTTCTCTCGCCAAGAGCGTTATAGTGAGCCTATTCCCAGTCGCATAGCGTGAAGTTCATCCTTTGCTCCATACCCGGCACATAAGATAAAACGTGTTTCGAAGAACCGAAACAATGTTGAAGAACCGAAACTTGGTCCGACCGAAACAATGTTTTAGAGCAAAATAAATGTTTCGTGTTATTCAGCACGTGGAGAAGCATGGGAATTGGGAATGCGTGTGAAAACCTGGGAAAATCAACGAATGTGCGGTATCGTTCGCACCCTAGTGCACAGTTGTGATAGATGATACAGAAAGCTGTCGCGACGGATGTTCATCCGAGGACAACACGCTTTAATTGCAACAACCAAAATATATCACATATAAAATCTTTAGAGTTTTCCAGGGAAGATAAGATTATATATTTCTGAATGATGCTGAGAAATGACTGCCAGTCGAGGTGTTTAAAAAGATTTGGCACGAGACCGAAGGTCGAGTGACAAATCTTTTTTGACACCGAGACTGGCAGTCATGACCAGCAAAGTTCAGAAAGGTATTTCTCATACCGTAGCCAACAAGTAAACCTCAACAAGTAAACCTCAAGTAAACCTCTAAAAAAACTTGTTTATTCTCAAGTAAAATATGATCTGAATTTATGCGAAAAACAGCGGTAACACATACAAAAATACTTAGGTGAAATAAATTACTCTGAAGCGGATCTGCTGAATGAAAGCGTGTCTAGCGTGCAGAATAAGAGTGCAGAATAAAGCTTTCCTGCACTCTTATTCTGCACGGTAGAATAGGACATTTAACATGCAAACCCAAATGAGAGGTATGATAATATCTTTAGTGAGTGACCTATAGCTGAGTGAGTGACCACCATAAACCGAGTTCCGAAGGCACGAGGTTTTTGTGCTGTGTCACTCACGAAGCAATATATTTGTATCTGTCCGAGAAAACTCGAAGGATTTCATATCTTCATATTTGACAACATGAAAATAAACTCATATCTCGAGCTGCATCTTTGCATTCTGCAGGGTGCAAAGATAATACTATTTTTGCAGCATACAGATGTTAAAGATGAACCTCAAATATGAAGATGTAGAGGATTTGTCATGGCTCCGAGTGGAAGATAGGGATATATTTTCCAAGCGTGTGACTGAAAAACTGAGCGCCGAAGGAGCGAGGTTTTTCAGGAACACGCGCGGACAAGATTTCCTTATCTTCCACGAGGGAGACATGGATAATTAGATATAAGGTTGATTCAGTCAATCCTTATCGTGATAAGCAAAACACATCGTATCATCATCATCATCTTATATCATAATCAGCATCTTACTTGATTTTTCGTCAGAACTCACGTGACCTTATCTCATCTATATAAATAATGTTGCATATCAATCGGTCATATCGGTCAACACTAAGCTAGTTCAGTATGTTGTTGAAAGAGCACAACGTAGCCTCTTATACGGCCTTGCAACGTATCAAATACCAAAAGGCCATATAAGAGGCAAATACAAAGGCCGACACTTAAGACGGCTTACTTGATTTTTAGTCAGAACTCACGTGACTTTATCTCATCTTTGCATCTCAGGTGGATGCAAAGATAACACATTATCTTTGCATCTCAGCGGAGTGAAAAGATACAAATATTCCTGCACTGCGGACCCAATGGAAAATCAACCTCTACGAGAAAGATAAGTCCATTCAATGGAACAGGTGCTTTCGAATGATGCCCATATTGCCCACATTTGCAGGAATGTCTAGATTCGTTAATTCGCAGGTCAAATGAGGTCATGACATATGATCCTTGTTGACCTTCAAAAAGTTTCAGTTGCACCGCGAAATGTTGCATGCATGTTACCAAATACATGACCAAACTTTTGCATAAATTTCCGAACAAAAATCGGAGCGGGCAAACATTGTTTGACCTTGACCTCAAATAAATGTCATAAGGTCAAGCTATCAAACCTTGACATTAGGGATTACATTTGTATGTCATAACATTCTTTGTTTCTTCCTCTTTCTAATGACGTATAATTTTACTTTACCCTGATATCTATTTTCATCATGGAGATATAATAGCAAACGTTGTTGGATGTTTGATCTTAACCTGAATTTTCGCTGACCTGTATCTTGTGACCCCGTGACCTGAGGATATACACATTCACAAATCGAAATCAGCGACAAGGATAACCCCATACACTATTTTGGAGCGAAATCTGAGAGGTTGTGGTTACCATGCATTGGTGATCTGTCCTGGAATTGCCCATATAGCATGGCCATTTCAACTATAGATGACAATGAACAACGTCGGCGTCAAAGCCACAAGGAAATATAGCAAGCCCATACATATCAGCGAGGATAATTCATCGATTATATCAGAAATCATTGCCAGCCCGCACTTCATCCATCACGGACTGGCAGACTGACTGGGCCCTCGGACAAGTGGTACTACATAAGCCATCATCATTTATGATCCCGACAGTAACCCGGGGCCGGGGGCCAATGTCGATGCCGCCTATGGATTCTGTCTTGTCTGTTCCCGGTACTGACGATACTCGAGATTAGCCCTGTTTACATAGCATAAATACATTCCGCTAACTTTCCGAAGTTGGAGACTTTTGAGCTTTTTCGATTGGAATTTCCATAGATTTAAGGTAGCGTTTTCCCATAATTCGGGATTACTTCCTTACGCGTTTAGGCCTATGCTGCGGTAACGCGACGAAATAATCGAGTTTATTTGTCCACCATTTGATCCATACTGTGATAATACTGTGAGTGTAATACAGTGATGCAACTTTAAGAAGAAGAAACAACAGTTAGATGCACCTTGTTGATGCACCTGCATCCGATTAGGTTTTAAATCAAATTTACTCACGAAGGAAATCAGGATTACAAGTGGGCGTTTTCATGACCGTACAAAGGCTAGTCCATGGTCAACAACAGTGGAGCTATTGAGAAGATCGACGCAAATGCCGGAACCTATTGTTCAGTATCTATGTGATGTGTGTAGCTAATTGTGTTGGTGTTGAGGTGAGGTTATACAATTGATACAATATACAGGGCAGGGCAGGGCAGGGCAGGGCAGGGCAGGGTCACGGGGCACGGGGCATCGGGCACGGGGCACGGGGCACGGGGCACGGGGCACGGGGCACGGGGCACGGAGCACGGGGCACGGAACTGCACTGCAGTGCACTACATCTTGTAGTCTATTGAGTCTATTTCAGTCTATTCATTTAGTTTATTTCAGTCTATTTTTGTCTATTAGTAGTCTATTTAAGTTCAGTGCCCACATCGACTAGACACGGTACGGCACCACAACCCATTTTTATATTTGCTCTACAAATCTGCTATCTCAGTTCAAAACCCTATGTTAAAGGTGTACTATTCCCTTTAATTACATGTGTTGACTGTCAACGACATATTCTGACCTCAGCGAGTCTTAAATTGATGCTGAATTTAAGCTGTTCTTTATTATTATTTTAAGCCGTTTAAATTCATAAAAGTCACTGGCTTACATGCATTCAATTTAGGCTGTTTTTGTCCAACCCTGGGACATTTAATAGCTCATTCTGTACACAAGGTTGGTAGGATTAAGAAACAACTGTAACCACAGACACATCAGAATACAAAACATTTCATGCTATCAGGGTGTAGGGTTTATCAAGATGACATGCTAACATATTTTTAGGAAAGGAAAGGCTTCCACCTGTGATACAGATCAAAATCATAACACACGTCACTTTAAAGTGTAATGCCACTTACTTCTACTATGACTTAAAGTTCTACGTAGACAAAATCAAAATGCAATAACACAGCGCCTTCGAAAAATCACATTTGCCTGGAAAAACACCTCCAATATTTGTATCGACAGTGCGCCAGTGCGCCGATTCTGTCTTCGACATCCCTCAGTGCACTGAGAGCAGCCCGCAGCTGATTGGTCAAAACTTTAAATGACGACCAATCAGAATAGGCGAGACATCCACGGTAGATGACAGACAGCCGGGAACCCACATTACGACAAATTTGGTAGCCAAACGGCAATCGACGAAGCCGATAAGCTACCATATTTGAAACCTTGGCCTCGTTTCATAAAGCGGCGTATCCTACGAACCTACGTAGTTGACGCCGATTTTGGCGTAGCCTACGCCAATTCCGTTTCATAAAGAAATAACCGGCGTAAGCTACGCCATTGAAACTACGCCGCTTCATTTACGTCAAAGCACCGAATTGTTCGTAAGTTACGGCATTCGCGTTTCATAAAAGGGCGTAGCTTATGTCAAATAATATTTCAGGGCCTTGATTTTCGGTAAAAAGCAACGCAAGGATTTGTTGCGTTGTTTTAGTGCTCCGATGGCCTTGACAGTTGTTTTGATTGCCTTGCTGGCGTATTTTGTGAGCCTGGCGGCGATATTAGAGGCTGGTGTGATGATTTTACATTGAAACTTACTTCAAGAGCATATTTATGTGAAGCAAGAAACTGAAGTATTAGTTGAATCTCTGAAGAATTTGAGTGTCTCAAATACCATGTGGACCACCTCATGACATACATGTTTGTAATAATTGATTTATAATTCACTGTAGTCTCATGTCATTTGTGCAATGTTGTAATAGATGGCAAGCATTGTTTTCAATGAATTAACATGATTTACAAGACTTCTCTGACCAGTAGTAGTGAGCAAGGTGATAGCGTAATGCCGACTGGGGTATCATACTTATGGTGATTTTTCATGGTTATTTGTATTGTGGTTATTTTGTACATTAGCCACACTAATAATTTGAACATAACATGCAACATTTAATGACCATGATACAGGGAGACACAAGCATAGCTTACAGGTAATTAAGCCACAAACATACAAGTTCACCAGTTCAAGTTGTTTTATTTTCATGAGTTCATGTTTTTTAGGTAAGCTGTGAATTGGCCAGGTTAACATGACCACTGGAAAAAATGCTCACATTTCATGCCTTGACTGAGTTGTGAAAACTCGCTACAGTAAAACTCACATTTATTTAGTATTTATCATGCAATACCAAGGAGGAACTCACACAAGGATGAGTTTTGCCTGAGTATTTACATGAGTTGTCATAACTCACGACAGTAACACTCAGGCCCTTACTAGCAAAACTAACCCTTACTAAGGTAATAATCATGTAATGCTAAGCCCGCCCTAAGGTAAAACTCATGCAAACAAGGCGTAACTAACCCTTACCAATGTCAATGCTCAGGAAATGCTAATGCAAGCCAAGCCTGGAGTTAGTTTTATTTCTCTGGCATTACCAATGCTAATACTAATATGATTACTAATGCAATACTAATGACCGTCACACATTGGGCATTACAGCAGATACTGTGGCGAGACGTGTTGACGCTGACGTGTTGAGATGTGTTGACGCTGCAATCTTCCCCACTGAGACACACCTTCCCAAATTTTGGTCACCATGCATCTATAGGTGCATGATGACCAACATTCCTAACCCTATCCATTACTTTTGTAAACTGTGGCTGTCAAGTTGAAAATTCAGACATCTCATTTCAGTCAGCTAGTGCCTCAACATTTGATTCCAATTATTAGTTATTCATAGATTTAGCCAGTAATAATATATTTAGCCAGAATCATCCATGTCATGTCAAAATTGTTGATGTCATGTCAAAAATCACATCACACAAAACTTATTAAGCCTATTGTATAGGTATGCTGAATGCTTGCCATTTATTATAGCACATTCAATTGCCTCTTGCAAACGCTAATGTGACCAATGTGACCAGTGAACAGTGACTTCTTCTGGAACAAACATTTTCAGTTGTCTGCAGCTGGTGAGTGAAATTGGTAGGAAAATGTCTGTTCATGCCAAGCTGCAGTTAAGAGTGGATGAATGCTGAACAAATCTGGATATTGGGAGCAACACTGTGATGTAAGGCCAATGTAAGATACAGTTGAAGCTATGAACGAGGCCTTGCAGACAAGTGCCGCCATGGACCTATGTGTTGAATGAGATCATCATTGGGTTTTCACCGAATTAAGGCAAATTGTGGAATTTTCAAGGCACTTTTCTGACATCTATACTGACTGCTGATCAATAAAGGCGTCAGTGCTTGAGTTTGTGTGTTTTGGTGGCGTGGCTGAACACATCAATTTGTTGTCAGTGAACTTCCTATTAGATAAGCCATCTGTCATCATGACATGTCATGACGTGTCATCATGACGTGTCATCATGACTTGTCATCATGACTTGTCATCATGACTTGTCACCATGACTTGTCATCATGACTTGTCATCATGACTTGTCATCATGACTTGTCATCATGACTTGTCATCATGACTTGTCATCATCTTAGCTTCTCATCTGTTTTATGTGCTGCCATCTATACACTGGACTGTTTTACACTAACCACAATTAGATCAGTAAATACGCATGATTCATGCCATAGCCCATATGAGTTCGTAATGGATTGGATTCATATTTCCATTGCATCATGCAGTGGCGTACCGAGTATCAGGTCATGCAGGTCATGGCCTGGTCCTTTGGACCCGAGGCGCCCATGCAAAGCTGGCGCCCCTCCGATCGGTCACGACGCCCCTCTGGCCAGTGACTGCGCCACTCCGGCCAGTGAGGACGCTCCCAGGCCAGTAACGTCACTTTTGCGGCCAGTGACGGCGCCCCCGGCCACTGCGCCCCGGTCAGTGAGGGCGGCGCCTCTCCGGCCCGTGACAGCGCCCCTCCAGCCAGCGACGGCGCCCCTCCGACTCCGACTAGTGACTGTCCTTCTTCGGCGAGTGACGGCGCCCCTCCGGCGAGTGACTCTCCTTCCGCATGGTGCGGAAGGAGAGGCGGTCGAATTCGCCGGATCTAATACGCAAACACAATCAACAAACAATGCTTTGGCCGACCTCAAATGAAGATGCGGGCAATAGTCTCGACGGTGGCAGGTTACAGGCGCGGATCCAGGATTTCAGTCAGGGGGGGGGGGGGGCGACATACAAAAAGTTGCGCCCTATGGGCGCGTTTGTATGGCACGACATGGGCGGGACCCGGGCTCAGGGGGGGGGGGGGGGGGCAGCTCCCTCTGCCTGGATCCGGGCCTGGATTACATGTATATATAAAGTAAATCTGTCTCGCATCGTTTTGCGTTGCGTGCTCGCAAGTGGCAATATGTCCGATTCATTTTTGAGACGAGGATTTCTGTTGGTGGTTCTATCGGCATTATCGCCATGACTGTCCACATGCAATAGAAAGCGTATTATTAATTTGATTTACTAATAATGTATTAATTAAATAAGAACAAAAAACGAGAATCACGCGAGCTTTTCACTAAATGTACGTGCGGGCTTTAAATTCTAACACCGGATACGTGGGCTCGATAATGGCAGCTCTAATGGCTTTCGCCTGGGTCCAGAAAATATTTGTTATTTATTTGCTCAGAAACGATATTTTAACATTATTTATTTTACAAATATTTTTTAAATATTTGTATGATTCCAATTGCAATAATTTCATTAAAAACAAATGTGTATTATAATGCTTTCAATACACTTCAATTTTTTACAACACCCTTGATTGTTTACGCCAGCAACGCAAACTGCGCCGGAGTAAACAACTCCGTCGGCACCTTGGTGAAACGGACTCATTTACGGTACGTAGCTTTTGATGGCGTAACTCACGCATTTCGTAAGTTACGCCAAAAGCTTTATGAAACGAGGCCCATGTCGAGACATTCAGGCATATTCTGGAGAAATATGAGTATGAAACACCGAACATCCAGGAACATAGTTTTTCCAAAAGTCATTCACTAACATTTAACACATGATATTTAACTTGCAAGTATGTAAAACAAATATTTAACATATCATATGCAAGAGTTTCTCTGAGTATTTTCGTGCTCTAAGAGCTGTTTTTAAACGGACTTGACCAATCTTTTGAGGCTAGGGAAATTCCAATCGAAAAAGCTAGTCTCCAACTGTGGAAAGTTAGTGGAATTTATTTATGCCATGTAAACAGGGCTCTTGGCTATTTTCACCGAAGGTTGCCTGGTGAGTGCGCGGAAGGACGAACCACAACGCGAAGAACAGCTGGATGAGTGGATGAGCGGTTGAACACACAAGTGGATGAGCGGACGAATGGATGAGTTGACGAACGTAGCGAGAGAACTAGCAGAGAAACGGACAAACGGATGAGGAGACAAACGGGCAAACGGATGAGCGGAGAAACGAAATGAGAACAAGTAGATAATCAGGCGGGCGAATGACCAGAGCAGAGGAGAAATCTTAAAGGGAAGTGTCGATCTTAACATGGGGTTTTAAACTGAGATAGCAAAATTGTAGCTTGGATATAGAAATCATATGATCCAATATTCGTTTTGCTCAAAACTCTACGTCAACGGCTCTAGAGCAGATTTTCGAACGAACCGCCAAGGTTTATACCAGATGGAAGGTTTATACCAGATTGACTGATGACGTCACAGCATTATAGCCCAAAGAACTTGGCTCTATTTCGCCAAACTTGGGGGCCTTGGCAACTGCCGTCCGCCCCACAGTTTTTGCCCCGCATGAGAATAGTGGTGTTCAGACTAGCATTCGCACGGTGTGTACAGTAAGTTTGACCAATTAGCGATGAGCTGGCTCTAGCGAGCTCAATGGTGATTGGTCAAGCTTATTGTACACAGCACACCACGTCTTATTGAGCACGGTTATACTTTATGCATTATTGTCACGGTAGATAACTAGGCCAACGGCGGCCGCGAATTTCTTGTGCATTTGTGGACAGTAATTATTGACCAGGCCCTAATCCGTATAAGAATTAAAAATTTAAGATTGAGTGAGTTACATTGATTTTTGAACGATGACGCTGAAATGCTGCTTGTGTGGGTCGAGGGCGAACGTTTTTAAGTGAGTATTTGTTGGCCTAGCCAAAGAGAAACAATCCTTTCCAAATCAAATACTTTATCACAGACTGATGAGTAACGTGTTCCAGATCAGATAGGTAAACTCACCTGCTTGGCCTCCCCACCTTTGACCACTCAAGGGGTGATGGTAAGGGTATCATGTCCTGGCAGCGAATACCTGTCCTGTCCAACCAGTTAGCAAATTTACAACTTAATTTTAACATTTTCAGGGATGTGCTCATTGTCTTTCATACTAAGATGACTCGAGTTTGTATTCCTTTGCGATTATCGTGTTTACCAACTTTGGCAATAAAGAACCTCATCTGCCTGCTTCTGCTCCTTTCTGACACGAATTTCCCCAAATAGCACTACTGCTGATCCGAGTTTCAATTTCTGCCACAGTGCCTGACAAGCTCTGCCCACTTTGCATAACAAATTGACGTGTCAATGTAATCATGTCATGATTTCTCATGTTTTCTTTTCATCTTCAACCATCGCGTGCCCAACTCGCCCCAGAACCAGGCCCATCATCAGGTGCAGCAGCAGGCCTGTCTTCCACCTCGAAAATGACAGCCCAACAGCCTCCTACTCCTTCTGCGCCCCCTGCTGGCCGACCCACACCTGATGTTGGCTGTTGTCTCACATTTTGGTACTGTGCTTATCGTGTGCAATATGGTGTTTAGCCAGCTTTATTTGACCAGCTCATGTACCTGCGCATTGTGAGAGACTGTATGTTTATTAAATAAAACCGACACTTACTATGTGAACTGTGTTCGTGCGGCACTGTGGATGACACTATATTAGCATGTTCAGTTTTCAGGCGACTGATTGCTCTCAACGTAAACAAGCACATAATTTTACCATATATATTAAACTGAATGATACAAGCTCGACAGATTTGCGCATCACAATTACAACTATACAGGCTGCATAATTGTGCTACAAGCGTTCGCTGATTTACTCAATTTCTGAACTGGCAGTGTTGAACAGATACATAAGTTCGTGTGTTGACCTGGTGAGCGCTGGAGAGTGAGGCAACGCACACCTCGACAATACAAAATCGTCAACGGTTTTTAGCCAACTGAATAATCCCAAAAGCAGAAAACTGAACTAAATCACAGTTTGAACATTGGTCTTATAACACTGGTACCAAATTAATTCACTGTTCTACGGCCGGAGATGTGACTGTTTACAGTTTACCATGGCAAAGGAGAAACCGATCCAGAGTATGCTGTCCCTCTGCCAAGCCTGGCTGGGCACAGTGCTCTTCCTCCATCACCTCAGCTGAGTCTGGCTGCATAAAGGCAACAATGACCACAAATTGTCAGTATCATATCATGCCTGATTCTGAAGCATGTCAAGTCTGCTTTTACAAAACCGCATGTAAAATATGTGTGATGATATGTCACTAGTATGACTGGTATGCCTCAATTTCATACAAATTAGGAATGAACAGGTATTGAATCTGGAATGTGAAATACACTACCTTTGTATACACTACTCATCAGGTCACAAATGAAGGTTACATATATTTTTTAGTATGCATAACAAATAACACATCATGCAACAAAGATCACTTACTCTGACTCAGCAATGGGATAATCTTGTCGAGAACAGACAAATAAATATTCAGTGCAAATTAACTCACCAAACAAATCCAGCGTGGCGGAAGGCGTTTTCCGGGAATGACGGATGGCCCACGACGGGCAGCCGTGACGTCACTTAGTATTATAATTGGCCTCGGGATTGATCTGCTTCCTTCATTGTTTCAAACTTCCAAAAAGTGTCTCTGGTTCCTACTTTGTAAGTGAATTTGTTCTTCAGGAAAGACTTGATGAAAATAACCGTTTTTCCGTTCGTTGACTCAGACAAAAAAATCGAATCCATGTGACGGCACAGAAGAAAGTGCTACCAGATGGCGTACCTGTTATGTGTATCTTACGGTGTGCATTATAAAACTGGCGGCGCACATAAAGCGGCACTGTTTACCAATTTCTATTCACCATAAATTCGGGAGATGCGACGCGTTTGTGACGTAAATCTGAAAATGACGTCATGTTGTATAATATTTTATTTCATGAATATCTCCACAGTTCCCGGGTTTTATGACAAATTAATAGCATAATAATTATCTGCGTACTCTGTTTAGTCATATTATAGCATTCGCTCGAATCTACCAATGTCGACACTTCCCTTTAATGACTAACTGGCTCCGTCGATCTCACCGGTCGACCAACCGTTGTCGATCGGGTCCCCCGCCCACGAGCGGGGACGACGCCGAGTCGTGAGCCGTGACAAACGACACGTCGGAAGCGCCCGGCGTTCATCCCCCCCCCCCGGCGGTACGTCCCGCTCCTGATCGCACTGCAGCCCCACCCATCAGTCATTCATCACACAACAATCACACGCCGACCCAACGCAAACATGCCGCATGCGTTTGCATTACCGCGCCGCGGATATCCGCACTTCACGCAGCACGGCCGCCGAGCTTCCCGTCTCCACTGCTAGATGGCAGGCCAGGTGGGAGTTTCGGCTTGCAGTCTTCCGGCCCGCTTTTCACCCGTGCTGTCGACAGGCCGCGTGTAGCATGTGCGCGTGCCACGCACTCTGGCTTCCGAGCGGCCCGTGTCGGCCTCCGCATCAGCTCACGGTGGCGTTACGCCGCTGAGCGGGCGGCTAATAGGACCGAGCGCGGCCGGCCGTGGCCCGTCGAGCGCCACCTCATGCATATGTATCAGGCGGCGGCGGCGGCTGATGGTGCCGAGCCGAGAGGCCGCCGACTCCTAATGACCGCGCCCGCGCCCAACACGCCGCCTTTAGTGAGCTGTCGTCTCGGCCACTGTTCAGGTTTCGGCCGAGATGCCGCAGTGGCGGTGGCGGCCGGAGCTTCCGACATGGCTTATGCTTCCGCCGCGCCGTAATCGCCAAATGACTCGAACGCGGCACCCAAAACTACCACTTGCAACAAAGATCAAGCTGATTGAATGCCGACAGCTGGCTGTCACCGATCGCACACCTGTCTCCCAGGCCGACTGTCAGGCCGACTGTCAGGCCGACTGTCAGGCCGACTGTGCCAAAAAGTGCGACAGCCTCTCCCTCCGGATACATGGTAAACCCGCGAATGGCAAACAATGGCCAAACATGGCACACAGACATTAATCATCTGACACTAGAAAATATGGTTTTGAAGCCAACCATAAAACATGGACCCACTTCTGGATTATTTAATGTTAAAGGTGGCAAGCGCCATCACCGAAAGTAATAGCCTTGTTTATGAAATATTTCCGCTAAGCGGTCCTCCGTTTTGACGTATAGCTCGACTCGCAGGATGACAGACTTCTCAATGCGGCTTTACGAAACCGGCCGTAAATCTCCCGTTTGCATCATCTGCTGTGGCTTCCAGACAGAATCCCGACAACATGAGCTGGGATTCAGGCACACAACACCACTGCACTGTCCAATGTCCAATGTCCATGCCATTATACCACTGACCACTGTTCAGCTATTGGCAGGCAGAGCTGCTCCGCGTACGATATAGAGTGCATACATCGCACAGGCCGATCCGAGCCGGTGGCGTGCGCCGCGCCCGTTGGACGTGCCGCTCGCTGTCACACCTATCGTATTTGTGGCGCATTCACGAGGCCAGACGGCGAAAATCCAGGGTGCAGCAAATTATGCTGCAAAGTGACCCACGCAATTAAACACGAACGTATGGCGTCGTGCATTATGATAGTGGTTCAAAAGCGCCCCGGTTATACTGGGTTAGTTGATAAATTGTACCACCATCACACCACGGCCGAAATTGGCTGTTTTGCATATGAGCAAGCTATTCCGTCGCAGCTTAAATATTTATCTTTCTTTAATTCTAGCCACATTAATTTTCCTAGAGGCGTTCCTTTTGAAATCGTGTTTTGGATGCATTAAGCCATTATTGAAGAAGTTTGCATAACTTTATTTCACCCAAGTTCTGATGAGATAATCGCTAATGTTCGCAGTCATTTTTTAGGGAAAGGCTGTGGAATACCAGGGACGAAAATATTTTAGTCGTTTGGAGGTGACGATCGGGCGATACGGTACAACGGCAGAGTGGTTAAAATCTTGCTGGAGTCGACTTTTAATATAATTAATTTGGTTTTAAATGGAAACTGCCTTCCATAGTTTTGGTCATTCTAAACTGTTCCAGACACCGGAGTCGCTGCCAATTTTGCCGTACGAGTATATTGTCGCGACTCACGGGTTGAAACGGTGTGACAGTTGAAACCCTAGTGACCACGACTGATCGGGACGGTCCTGTGACAGACATACACACAACAGACAGATAAACTCACATATATAATGCGACAAACAGGCGAGGTTTAACGGTGTGATGTGATGAATTTATACGCCGGATCCTAACTTGGAACCAGGTCTTACAAAGGCTTTTCCAGGTACTAACTCTAAGCCCAACTTGCATATGCAGAGGTTACTCATTAAAAAAGATGAAAACTTTGCATTTGTGGAAGTCTTCTCATCGAAACTTTATGAAACTCTGTTTCCCTTCTGCTGAGGAAGTTTCCAACTACCGATACCAGTTGTTGCAGCGGGCCACTCCGAGACCAACAGCAACATCATCTATCTGATCAGAAGCTATCACAGCAGCGGACGGAGCTGGCTCACTAATACACAATTCTGAACATAAGGGATCCATCTTGGAGCCGGATCGCATCAGCTTCGACCGTTTTCTGTTTCGGAAGAAACTGAAGGTTTTTTGGTCAGCGAATTCCATACGGAGGGTGTCATAGGGACAAGTTTGCTAAGTTAGATTTGATTTAGGGCCAATTGTCGCGTGTTTCTCAACAGGTTGTAATTCATCAAAGACATTTACATACGTGCATAGAATTACACATACCAGTAAAACGCCTTTTTGACGATGACCGAGCGGGCGCGCTCTGGTAAAGCTAAAACATGTTTAAAATATGAAACAGTACGGGAGCACACGTGGTGTCGTGGTAGTAACAAATAGTCCTTTTAGTCCTCCATAACAATTGTCAGGCCTCCATGCATGCCAACATGAAAATTAAGTTTTATTAAATTGTTCATGATCTCCTTTCTCGAATCCGCCAAAAGGGGGTACGTCCTGAGCGATGCATGCTTCAGCGTATACAAAATTAATGATCAAATTAATAATGCCATTTTTGATCAATAATTATTTTTGTTCATTTCCACGTTTGCGTGTGCCAGTTGCCACACGCTGTGGTACCACCCCTATGAGAGCGCATCCTATCAAAATCAAGATTGATTTGATGGTCCTATCCAATGGTGGAAACCCGATCTCAAACGGAGCAGTGGTTGCAAAGTTATTAGCTTCCGAAAAGCATCTGTATGGACGGGTCGGGCCGGTTCGGGCCGGAGCCTTGTTCACGACCTCCTGCTGACGGGCTGCCCACGGCTGCCCAAAACGGCAGCACACACCAACCTACGTCATCGCCGGCGATTACTACTTGAACACAAATGCTGTCGATTCACGATACATATCTGGCGTACTTACTTCAATACATGTGCTCCGTCAGCTAGGTACAGGGTGCCAGGATTGTTTTGGAGCTAGGATGTGGAGTGGACAATTATGGCTAAAAATAAGCATAAAGAGTGGAAAATGCAAAATGCAACCAAAAACATGTCATCGGCTTTAGCAATACAGAATTTCCCGCTTACCAGAAATAGTTATTACCTATGCCAATTCTTACCCGTCTTTCCCTCGACAGGCTGCCCCTATCAATACATCCATAAATCAGTATCATGGTTCCAATTATCCAATACATTTTAAAATAAAGAGTGGTAAATTCACGGGAAAACTCGGGAAAAGGGGTGGAAAAACAATATCCATAGGGTGTCATTTCCCACCCAAATTTCCCAATACTAGGACACTGGCTAGGTAAGTAGCAAAGCTTATGGTACCTAATACCAACATAAACAGTAAACTCAAATTCTCGCAGACTTAATCCATATCCATCTGCGCTTCGTCAAGCTTTTCGCTTGGGGATCGTTGGTTGTTTATCGACGCTTCACGTTTGGAAATTGCCGCGTGCGCCAATTTGTGTTATCTGCTGCCCGGCTGACGCGATTTTCCGGCAGCAGCGACAGCAGGAGGCAGCAGAGGTATGACTCATACACCGTTCTCCTCCCCACATCTCATTCCCCCACTGGTCCACGCTGATTGGTCGATACGTTTTGACAGCAGTAGGCAGCAGCGTCAGCCCGTCAGCAGGCGTCGTGAGCAAGGCTCGTGTCAAATGTAAATTTGTCCAGTAAGTTGACGAGAAACCTCACGGCCGCTTCGCGCCCGCTTGGTAACTAACCAGTAAAACGCCTTTTTGGGCGATGACCGAGCGAGCGCGCTCTGGTAAAGCTAAAACAGGTTTGAAATATGAAACGGTAAGGGAGCACACGTGGCAGTAACACAGTCATTTTAGTCCTCCAGAAAAATTGCCGGGCCTCAATGCATGCCAACATAAAAAATTAAGTTGTATTAAATTGTTCATGATCTCCTTTCTCAAATCCTCCAAAAGGGAGTACGTCCTGAGCGCTGCATGCTTCAGCGTATAAATTAATGCTTAGAATAATACGGCCATTTTTGATCAAGAATCATTTTTGCAAGGTTTAGCTCATTTCGAGTTCGCGTGTGCCAACAGCCACGCGCTGTGGTACCACCTCTATCAGAACGCACCATACCAAACTCAAAATTGATTTGATGGACCTATCCAAAATGGTGAAAACCCAATCTCAATCGGAGCAGTGGTTGCAAAGTTATTAGCTTCCGAATAGCGTCTGTATGGCCGGGTCGGGCCGGGTCGGGCCGGGTCAAATGTAAATTTGTCTGGTAAGTTGACGAGAAACCTCACGGGCGCTTCGCGCCCGCTCGGTAATCAAACCAACCGGCTAGTAATTGAAAAGCTAACACGGTACATGAGAGTTTGTTTTCGGCTCTCATCATGCCTAAAGCAGGAACAAATATTTATAATGGTGGAAGTCTATGCTAACGGTATAAACAATTAGCAAAATGCCATTTAGTTTAGCTATGCTGACCGACTTGACGTGTTATTTTTTTTTGGGGGGGGGAATGATAGGCAAATACGTCGATCAAAACTAACAAACAAGAAAAAGACAGATTACTGTCCTAAAAAGCGTCGTCGCAAACAATCCCTAAATGGCTTTAAAATGATGTACTCAAAATTGTTCAAATAATTAATTTTGGGTCAATTATATTTCACGATAGCCAAGATTTTGACCTTATGTGAAATTATAATGTTTTCGTAACACGGTCGGTCCGACCGACCGGAGACAGTACTATCGGCAACGGAGCCATCTCAGCGAAGTCTACATTGAAATATAATATCCGGACATTTTGCCGATGATTAATCGCTGGCCTGCCGGCCTGTCTAGGCATCGGTCGAGACGAGCGGCGGACAAATTTTCTGCCGACCGGATTATGAGGCCGAATCTGGCGCTCGTCGTTTGTCATTGGCTCATTATCTGCAATGATTCGACGTCGCCGCATTAATCACATATATTCGCTCGGCGCGCAGTTGCGAGGATGAAAAATTCAGGCTACTAGTGCGGCGGCCTCAGCGACCATCTATCAGCTACCCGACCGCCATCCCTGTCGCTACCGCCACCGCCACCGCCACCGCCACCGCCACCTCCACCGCTGCGACCGCGCCGCTCAAATTAAGCTGCTCGCCACTGTGTTCGCCCCGATTCCGGTTATGACATCCGACGAGCGAGAGAGCAGTCAAATCTCGACCGGGACGGCGCAACGGACGAGTTCCGGTGTGCGACGAGGGCGCGCCGGTTGTCCCTCATCAGGCCGCGCGCAGCCGCTCGCGCTTCATTTGCGCACCGTGTTCAGATATATCTCTGTGATGGCTCATAGCGAACTGGAGCGATTCGGTTCGCGGAAGGCGCTCGTCGGCGGCGAGATTGCGTAGCTGGAGCGCTGGGATTCGTTAGCGCAGGCTCCGGTTAACAGATGGTGTTCAGTGAAGGTTGGCTGACGCTGGTCGGTGCTAAGGGCCGCCTGATGGCTAGAGGGGTGAGGTCACCTGGTGGCCTGATGTGTCAAGTCCCCTGGCGGTGAGGAGCGTCAGGTTGCCTGGTGGTCAGACGTTTGAGGTCACCTTTGTGATCAGCGTTTGAGGTCAGCTTTATGCTGACCTCACCTCAAATGAGTTCCGAAATTCGCTATCAGCTGATGACCTGTCATCTGTTTGATTGTCATATCATTCAACTGTAATTTCACGAGTGACCGATATTGCTGAAACACCAGCTCCAGAATTCACCACCAGTAGCAGCTGTCAGGAAAGACATTCCATGTCTCTCCCTCCGTCAGCTGGTGTCTTTCCTCCAACACCGCCATGACCTCGCCGCTTCCCTCCAGTTTGTCCCTCCACCGCCACCGTTCCAGCCGGTCCCGCTCACCAAGTCCCGTGTCATCGTCGCCGGCCGCGCAGGGAGGCGAATCAACAAACTGCACATCCTCCCCGGGCGCCAGTTCTCTCGAATTTCACGCAAAAACCGCGCCGGCGACGAGCGCCACCTGCCAGCTACACGCGGTTTTTGCGGCCAGCGCGTGTAAAACAAGGCGCGACGCTCGGTGAGTGTCGCCATGCGCGGGTAGCCGCGTCGTTGGCGACATTTCTGGTACACGGTGACATCCCGGATAGGGCGGAAACTGGACACTGCCGAGTCACTCTCATCTCGGCGCGGGAACTGGACACTGCCGAGTCACTCTCATTTCGCCGGTGAAACTGGACACTGCCGAGTCACTCTCATTTGGGCGCGGGAACTGGACACTGCCGAGTCGCTCTCATTTCGGCGCGGAAACTGGACACTGCCGAGTCACTCTCATTTCAACGCGGAACTGGACACTGCCGAGTCACTCTCATTTCGGCGCGGAACTGGACACTGCCGAGTCACTCTCATTTCGGCGCGGAAACTGGACACTGCCGAGTCACTCTCATTTCGGCGCGGAAACTGGACACTGCCGAGTCACTCTCATTTCGGCGCGGAAACTGGACACTGCCGAGTCACTCTCATTTCGCCGGTGAAACTGGACACTGCCGAGTCACTCTCATTTCGGCGCGGAAACTCGACACTGCCGAGTCACTCTCATTTCGCCGGTGAAACTGGACACTGCCGAGTCACTCTCATTTCGGCGCGGAAACTGGACACTGCCGAGTCACTCTCATTTCGCCGGTGAAACTGGACACTGCCGAGTCACTCTCATTTCGCCGGTGAAACTGGACACTGCCGAGTCACTCTCATTTCGCCGGTGAAACTGGACACTGCCGAGTCACTCTCATTTCGCCGGTGAAACTGGACACTGCCGAGTCACTCTCATTTCGCCGGTGAAACTGGACACTGCCGAGTCACTCTCATTTCGCCGGTGAAACTGGACACTGCCGAGTCACTCTCATTTCGCCGGTGAAACTGGACACTGCCGAGTCACTCTCATTTCGCCGGTGAAACTGGACACTGCCGAGTCACTCTCATTTCGCCGGTGAAACTGGACACTGCCGAGTCACTCTCATTTCGCCGGTGAAACTGGACACTGCCGAGTCACTCTCATTTCGGCGGTGAAACTGGACACTGCCGAGTCACTCTCATTTCGCCGGTGAAGCTGGACACTGCCGAGTCGCTCTCATTTCGGTGCGGAAACTGGACACTGCCGAGTCACTCTCATTTCGCCGGTGAAACTGGACACTGCCGAGTCACTCTCATTTGGGCGCGGGAACTGGACACTGCCGAGTCGCTCTCATTTCGGCGCGGAAGACTGGACACTGCCGAGTCACTCTCATTTCAACGCGGAACTGGACACTGCCGAGTCACTCTCATTTCGGCGCGGAACTGGACACTGCCGAGTCACTCTCATTTCGGGCGGAAACTGGACACTGCCGAGTCACTCTCATTTCGGCGCGGAACTGGACACTGCCGAGTCACTCTCATTTCGGCGCGGAAACTGGACACTGCCGAGTCCACTCTCATTTCCGCCGGTGAAACTGGACACTGCCGAGTCACTCTCATTTCGGCGCGGAAACTCGACACTGCCGAGTCACTCTCATTTCGCCGGTGAGAAACTGGACACTGCCGAGTCACTCTCATTTCGGGCGCGGAACTGGACACTGCCGAGTCACTCTATTTCGGCCGGTGAAACTGGACACTGCCGAGTCACTCTCATTTCGCCGGTGAAACGGTGGACACTGCCGAGTCACTCTCATTTCGCCGGTGAAACTGGACACTGCCGAGTCACTCTCAATTCGCCGTGAAACTGGACACTGCCGAGTCACTCTCATTTCGCCGGTGAAACTGGACACTGCCGAGTCACTCTAATTTCGCCGGTGAAACTGGACACTGCCGAGTCACTCTCATTTCGCGGTGAAACTGGACACTGCCGAGTCACTCTCATTTCGCCGGTGAAACTGGACACTGCCGAGTCACTCTCATTTCGCCGGTTGAAACTGGACACTGCCGAGTCACTCTCATTTCGCCGGTGAAACTGGACACTGCCGAGTCACTCTCATTTCGGTGGGAAACTGGACACTGCCGAGTCACTCTCATTTCGCCGGTGAAGCTGGACACTGCCGAGTCGCTCTCATTTCGTCGGAAACTGGACACTGCCGAGGTCACTCTCATTTCGCCGGTGAAACTGGACACTGCCGAGTCACTCTCATTTCGCCGGTGAAAGCTGGACACTGCCGAGGTCACTCTCATTTCGCCGGTGAAGCTGGACACTGCCGAGTCACTCTCATTTCGCCGGTGAAAGCTGGACACTGCCGAGTCACTCTCATTTCGCCGAGTGAAGCTGGACACTGCCGAGTCACTCTCATTTCGGCGCGGAAACTGGAACACTGCCGAGTCACTCTCATTTCGCCGGTGAAACTGGACACTGCCGAGTCACTCATTTCGCCGTGAAACTGGAAACTGCCGAGTCACTCTCATTTCGCCGGTGAAGCTGGACCTGCCGAGTCACTCTCATTCGCCGGTGAAGCTGGACACTGCCGAGTCACTCTCATTTCGGCGCGGAAACTGGACACTGCCGAGTCACTCTAATTTCGCCGGTGAAACTGGACACTGCCGAGTCACTCTCATTTCGCCGGTGAAAACTGGACACTGCCGAGTCACTCTCATTTCGCCGGTGAAGCTGGACACTGCCGAGTCACTCTCATTTCGCCGGTGAAGCGGGACACTGCCGAGTCACTCTCATTTCGCCGGTTGAAGCTGGACACTGCCGAGTCACTCTCATTTCGCCGGTGAAGCTGGACACTGCGGGTCACTCTCATTTCGCCGGTGAAGCTGGACACTGCCGAGTCACTCTCATTTCGCCGGTGAAGCTGGACACTGCCGAGTCACTCTCATTTCGCCGGTGGAAAACTGGACACTGCCGAGTCACTCTCATTTCGCCGGTGAAACTGGACACTGCCGAGTCACTCTCATTCGCCGGTGAAACTGGACACTGCCGAGGTCACTCTCATTTCGCCGGTGAAACTGGACACTGCCGAGTCACTCTCATTTCGCCGGTGAAGCTGGACACTGCCGAGGTCACCTCATTTCGCCGGTGAAGCTGACACTGCCGAGTCACTCTCATTTCGCCGTGAAGCTGGACACTGCCGAGTCACTCTCATTTTCGGCGCGGAAACTGGACACTGCGAGTCACTCTCATTTCGCCGGTGAAACTGGACACTGCCGATCACTCTCATTTCGCCGGTGAAACTGGACACTGCCGAGTCACTCTCATTTTCGCCGGTGAAGCTGGACACTGCCGAGTCACTCTCATTTCGCGGTGAAGCTGGACACTGCCGAGTCACTCTCATTTCGGCGCGGAAACTGGACACTGCCGAGTCACTCTCATTTCGCCGGTGAAACTGTACACTGCCGAGTCACTCTCATTTCGCCGGTGAAACTGAACACTGCCGAGTCACTCTCATTTCGCCGGTGAAGCTGGACACTGCCGAGTCACTCTCATTTCGCCGGTGAAACTGGACACTGACGAGTCACTCTCATTTCGCCGGTGAAACTGAACACTGCCGAGTCACTCTCATTTCGCCGGTGAAACTGGACACTGCGATGTCACTCTCATTTTCGCCGGTGAAACTGGACACTGCCGAGTCACTCTCATTTCGCCGGTGAAACTGGACACTGCCGAGTCACTCTCATTTCGCCGGTGATACTGGACACTGCCGAGTCATCTCTCATTTCGCCGGTGAAACTGGACACTGCCGAGTCACTCTCATTTCGCCGGTGAAACTGGACACTGCCGAGTCACTCTCATTTCGCCGGTGAAACTGGACACTGCCGAGTCACTCTCATTTCGCCGGTGTGAATAAACTGGACACTGCCGAGTCACTCTCATTTCGCCGGTGAAACTGGACACTGCCGAGTCACTCTCATTTCGCCGGTGAAACTGGACACTGCCGAGTCACTCTCATTTCGCCTGGTGAAACTGGACACTGCCGAGTCACTCTTCAATTTCGCCGGTGAAACTGGACATCTGCCGGGGTCACTCTCATTTCGCCGGTGAAACTGGACACTGCCGAGTCACTCTCATTTCGCCGGTGAAACTGGACACTGCCGAGTCACTCTCATTTCGCCGGTGAAACTGGACACTGCCGAGTCACTCTCATTTCGCCGGTGAAACTGGACACTGCCGAGTCACTCTCATTTCGCCGGTGAAACTGGTCACTGCCGAGTCACTCTCATTTCGCCGGTGAAACTGGACACTGCCGAGTCACTCTCATTTCGCCGGTGAAACTGGACACTGCCGAGTCACTCTCATTTCGCCGGTGAAGCTGGACACTGCCCGAGTCACTCTCATTTCGCCGGTGAAACTGGACACTGCCGAGTCACTCTCATTTCGCCGGTGAAACTGGACACTGCGAGTCACTCTCATTTCGCCGGTGAAACTGGACACTGCCGAGTCACTCTCCATTTCGCCGGTGAAACTGGACACTGCCGAGTCACTCTCATTTCGCCGGTGAAACTGGACACTGCCGAGTCACTCTCATTTCGCCGTGTGAAACTGGACACTGCCGAGTCACTCTTCATTTCGCCGGTGAAACTGGACACTGCCGAGTCACTCTCATTTCGCCGGTGAAGCTGGACACTGCCGAGTCACTCTCATTTCGCCGGTTGAAACTGGACACTGCCGAGTCACTCTCATTTCGCCGGTGAACTGGACACTGCCGGGTCACTCTCATTTCGCCGGTGACACTGGACACTGCCGAGTCACTCCATTTCGCCGGTGAAGCTGGACACTGCCGAGTCACTCTCATTTCGCCGGTGAAACTGGCCACTGCCGAGTCACTCTCATTTCGCCGGTGAAACTGGACACTGCCGAGTCACTCTTATTTCGCCGGTGAAACTGGACACTGCCGAGTCACTCTCATTTCGCCGGTGAAACTGGACACTGCCGAGTCACTCTCATTTCGCCGGTGAAACTGGACACTGCCGAGTCACTCTCATTTCGCCGGTGAAGCTGGACACTGCCGAGTCACTCTCATTTCGCCGGTGAAACTGGACACTGCCGAGTCACTCTCATTTCGCCGGTGAAACTGGACACTGCCGAGTCACTCTCATTTCGCCGGTGAAACTGGACACTGCCGAGGTCACTCTCATTTCGCCGGTGAAACTGGACACTGCCGAGTCACTCTCATTTCGCCGGTGAAACTGGACACTGCCGAGTCACTCTCATTTCGCCGGTGAAACTGGACACTGCCGAGTCACTCTCATTTCGCCGGTGAAACTGGACACTGCCGAGTCACTCTCATTTCGCCGGTGAAACTGGACACTGCCGAGGTCACTCTCATTTCGCCGGGTGAAACTGGACACTGCCGGGTCACTCTCATTTCGCCGGTGGAAAACTGGACACTGCCGAGTCACTCTCATTTCGCCGGTGAAACTGGACACTGCCGAGTCACTCTCATTTCGCCGGTGAAACTGGACACTGCCGTGTCGACTCTCATTTCGCCGGTGAAACTGGACACTGCCGAGTCACTCTCATTTTCGCCGGTGCAGCTGGACACTGCCGAGTCACTCTCATTTCGCCGGTGAAGCTGGACACTGCGAGTCACTCTCATTTCGCCGGTGAAACTGGACACTGCCGAGTCACTCTCATTTCGCCGGGTGAAACTGGACACTGCCGAGTCACTCTCATTTCGCCGGTGAAGCTGGACACTGACGAGTCACTCTCATTTCGCCGGTGAAACTGGACACTGCCGAGTCACTCTCATTTCGCCGGTGAAACTGGACACTGCCGAGTCACTCTCATTTCGCCGGTGAAACTGGACACTGCCGAGTCACTCTCATTTCGCCGTGAAACTGGACACTGCCGAGTCACTCTCATTTCGCCGGTGAAGCTGGACACTGCCGAGTCACTCTCATTTCGCCGTGTGAAACTGGACACTGCCGAGTCACTCTCAGTTTCGCCGGTGAAACTGGACACTGCCGAGTCACTCTCATTTCGCCGGTGAAACGTCGCAGGGCATCAGTTGGAAGTGCATGGCACAAGTAGTACATTTTGTTGGTGAGTCGCCAAAGGTTTGGTGAGTAAGAACAAAGTTGGTGATGAACTTCCCCTTATCAGCCGAGATAGTCTCAACTCTCACGTGAAGTCATTACATGCTAATCAGCATTTAAATCTGTCCATAGAAATAGTAACCTTTTGTCTTCATTCGTGCTGGAGATGATATGCCACTGTCCCAAAGTGTATCGAAATTCGACAAAGCCTATACAAAAGTAAACTATTCGTTAACTGTAAAACTAAGCGCAATAATACAAAAGACAATGGGGCCTTAATAAATCAGTCAATTAAAAGAAAGTGTGTGAGTCGGCAGCTACTGACACGTAGACGAGTGTTACTTTGGTGTACATTTCAACATTTCCCATTCCAAAGCTTTGGGCAGCTTCTTTTAATCAATAGTTAGGTACCAACTTTGTTGACGGATACACTTCCGCACCATTGTTTAATTCGTGGAACCTACCCATTTTCTTCTGCATTGTCATGTTCTTTAAACATGTTTACTGCATCTTGTGAGACCAGTACGCTATCATTGTAAATGTAAACGCACTGGACTGGGGTTGGAGAGGAGGCGGCTGAGCTAGTGCCGTTGCAATGCCGGAATCCCCCAACCCCACCCCCATTAGCTCCCATGCTGCGATGCAGGTGATGACCCGACCAGCAAAAACCCGGGCAGACGCAGATGGTACCCCTCCCCGGCCATTCCCGGGCCGCCCCGGGGTATTCTTCGGCCTATTTCGGCAGAAGCCTGATTACCTTTGCACTTATCGCA